>JAWQFJ010002459.1:22500-87500 GCA_034096865.1 Theodoxus fluviatilis | reverse complement strand
TGGGTCGCCCTTCCCACAGACAGGGTGCAGCTGTGGCGTGTGGAACAACCAGTGGGTCGCCCTTCCCACAGACATGGTGCAGCTGTGACGTCAGAGCTCAAGTCGGCCAGGCAGACAGGGTGGCAGTACTAGATTAGCGGATCATGATCGAAAACTGATCAGTGCCTGCAAGGATTCGTGATAGCTAGAGGGTGTTGGCACTCACAGCTCGTACTTGGCTGCTCCCGTCTTACGCTAAGGTGCTCATACCAACACGCTGTCAACCTTTCTTAATAAATAAAAATGTTTCATTCAATTTTATTTACGGAAAGAAAGAAACAGAGAGAGAGAGAGAGAGAGAGAGAGAGAGAGAGAGAGAGAGAGAGGGAGAGAGGGGGGAGGGAGGTATACATTGCAGTTCTCATCATCATCATCAATCGTCGACATCAATCGTCAACATCAATCATCAACATCAATCATCATCATCATCATCATCATCATCATCATCATCATCATCATCATCATCATCATCATCATCGTGTAGACTTCCACTGCTCTGGTGAAGGAGCCTGCTTGGCTCCGAGGGCTATGAGAGTGGATTTCTGAGGTTGGACGAGGGGTCTCCGTGCTTCTTTTTCCTAGGTGCAATCAAAGAACTTGAGACATACATGCACTCACGCACGTGCACACACATACGCACGCACACATACACACTCCCCAGAATTGTACGTCAGTGTATTATCTATTGAAAGCATCTGATTTTTTTAAATATCGAGCAGCACAAAAGCATTTGAAAACTTATTTGGAGGTAACGAAGCTCTCATATCTACTTCATCTAGAATTCTTTGTAGTAGCACAGTTATGGGAATCAAAGTTTGAGCAGCAGGAAGAAACTCCACCAGCCCATGACATAGCTGCACGATCTGCATGTAGCCAGTACGTAACATTAAGTAAATAGGAAAGCATTAAATGACGCACAACTTATAAGTTAACGTTTGATACACAATGACTGATTATACCCGTTAGAATTAGTATTAGAAACACGAGGAAGAGAAAATCAGGCCAGAATACTACTTACAGATTTGACTGCAGGAAGAGAAAGACCCGACTATCTTCTGTTGAACCGGTTGAAAAGTTCTCTCACTTGCTCCACACTCTTGACTCCGAACAGTTTCTGACCATTCACACCCTCCACATTCACCGCACAATTAAATGTCCACACATCCTGCTTCAAGTACCTGAGGAGGCGCTGGTTGCTGGCTGTCAAGTCTTCGACTTCCTCCGGCAGCCTCTCAGCACGACGGACTTGTCGCTGCGTTTCACGAGCGGCAGATAATCGGGCGGCTCTGTCCTTCCCTGGGCTTCCCAAGTGGTGGGCTACGGACACTCCGTCAGCCTCCTCCTCCTCCTCCTCCTCCTCCTCCTCCTCCTCCTCCTCCTCCTCCTCCTCCTCCTCCTCCTCCTCCTCCTCCTCCTCCTCCCTCTCCCCCTTCCCCTCCCCTTCCCCCTCCTCCTCCTCCTCCTCCTCCTCCTCCTCCTCCTCCTCCTCCTCCTCCTCCTCCTCCTCCTCCTCCTCCTCCTCCTCCTCCTCCTCCTCCTCCTCCTCCTCCTCCTTCTTCTTCTTCTTCTTCTTCTACTACTACTACTACTACTACTACTACTACTACTACTACTACTACTACTACTACTACTACTGTAGCTGCTGCTGTTTCGCTGACCTCTTCTCTCTCTATTCATCCAAACGCAAACTCACTTAGACCAAAGATCTTACATAAAATGCAGTGAGATCTTTGCTTAGACGCTGCCTTACACATGGAATTCTGGCATCGACAGCACTTTCTCAGCTGCCGCGAAGTCTTTCCTTATAACAACTACACCTGTCTTAGCTACTTCTTCAGTCACAACCGCGAAGTATCGAAACCAAGGGTAGTTACAAAAGGTTTCATTTCCAACCAGGAGAGAAATGGGGGACCTGTGAGCGCAGTGCATGATGGCACACAGTAGGACGTTTAAACCGTGATACGGCCGTAGCCACCATCGGGCTGGAATATCGCTTATTAAGTGGAGATGGTGTTGATATCTACCTGCCTGCCTGCCTGCCTGCCTGCCTGCCTGCATATCTGCGTGCCTGTCTGTCACTGTGTTTGTTGCCAGGCATGCCAACATTGATTTGCTACAGTAGCTTGATGTTCATAGAAGACTAACACGCAAAAGTCGTTTGAGACTCAGGCGTGGGTGATAAGTCGCTATATAAAAACCAATACCTTACTTGTTAACCTTAAGTATGTACACTTTTCTTCTCCTTCTCCAGCACGTCTGACCCACCATGCCGGTGAGCGCACGAGTCAGCTACCCAGGTCATAACCCTACAGGGAGTTACCGCTCCCCCTCCCCTGCACCCCGGGTGAAGCCCCCCGGCATGCCCAACTATGAGCGTGCCAAGGGGGTAATGAAGCGCTGGGCGTTTGACATGTACGCACCCCACTCTCGCTCCCCCCGCCTCCCTCCCCGTGTGGGGGTCAGCTCCCAGGCCTCGGCCAACCTGCAGCACGGGCGCCATGGCACAGTATACCCCATTCTCAGGTAAACAGTCAACAAACAACAAGGACGGTTCACAATCAACGGTGAATAAAACCAGGCGAGGGTAAATTGCTCTCATGACGGTGAAGACTTGCATCGACGTTAATAAACGACATTGACTCAGTTTCGAGGATTCTCCAGCCTTTATCCTTTACTGACCTGACATGACCAGGTTCGACCTTCAGGATTGTAGGACATCTCCTTGGACCGATATGTCGAAAAGGCACAATGGATGAAGAGCTTCTTACAATTTGCATAGCTTTGCCATTGATTTTGTCTTTTCATTATTTTTTTTAACCTAGTTATACCTTCAGGAGTCGGTTTCATTTCCCTGGCTCAGTATGTCCAACCCCGGAAAAGGGAAATTAGGGGCATAGTTGCTTACGTTTCTCATGATCTTGACTTTGACTAGATAACATTGAAATGACCTTCATGTGATCTTGACATGACCTTGTCTGACCTTCAGGGGAAAGGCCACCCCGCGTCCCAGCACATCGCCCCCCAGGGTAAAGACCGAGGGATCGGCCAACTACGAACTGGGCAAGGGACGACGCATGCGCGTGATCGTGAACGAGTTTGGACGACATGGCCCCACACCCCGGGCCCCCCGGGTCAAGACTGAAGCCTCCAGCACCGCCATCCTGCACCGTGGTGGCAGGATGTCCAACATCCTGCACAAGTCAGTCTTGGCTTCAGTCGTGTTGTCTTCTATGAGAGTTGTACATCGTACTTCATGGTGTCAGTCTTGGCATCAGTCATGTTGCCTTCCATTCTTCTATCAGAGTTGTACATCGTACTTCATGGCGTCAGTCTTGGCATCAGTCGTGTTGTCTTCCATTCTTCTATGAGAGTTGTACATCGTACTTCATGGTGTCAGTCTTGGCATCAGTCATGTTGTCTTCTATGAGAGTTGTACATCGTACTTCATGGTGTCAGTCTTGGCATCAGTCATGTTGCCTTCCATTCTACTATGAGAGTTGTACATCGTACTTCATGGTGTCAGTCTTGGCATCAGTCATGTTGTCTTCTATGAGAGTTGTACATCGTACTTCATGGTATCAGTCTTGGCATCAGTCATGTTGTCTTCTATGAGAGTTGTACATCGTACTTCATGGTGTCAGTCTTGGCATCAGTCATGTTGACTTCTATCAGAGCTGTACATCGTACTTCATGGTGTCAGTCTTGGCATCAGTCATGTTGTCTTCTATGAGAGTTGTACATCGTACTTCATGGTGTCAGTCTTGGCATCAGTCATGTTGCCTTCCATTCTTCTATCAGAGTTGTACATCGTACTTCATGGCGTCAGTCTTGGCATCAGTCGTGTTGTCCTCCATTCTTCTATGAGAGTTGTACATCGTACTTCATGGTGTCAGTCTTGGCATCAGTGATGTTGTCTTCTATGAGAGTTGTACATCGTACTTCATGGTGTCAGTCTTGGCATCAGTCATGTTGCCTTCCATTCTACTATGAGAGTTGTACATCGTACTTCATGGTGTCAGTCTTGGCATCAGTCATGTTGTCTTCTATGAGAGTTGTACATCGTACTTCATGGTATCAGTCTTGGCATCAGTCATGTTGTCTTCTATGAGAGTTGTACATCGTACTTCATGGTGTCAGTCTTGGCATCAGTCGTGTTGTCTTCTATCAGAGCTGTACATCGTACTTCATGGTGTCAGTCTTGGCATCAGTCATGTTGTCTTCTATCCGAGCTGTACATCGTACTTCATGGTGTCAGTCTTGGCATCGTCAGTATTGTCTACCATCAGCGTTGTACATCCTGGTGGTCCATTGACGAATAATCTTACTAGTTTTTTGCTGTCAATATTCTTTCTGGAGATTTTCCTCGTCCTGAATGAACTTGAAACTTCAGACTAACTTTGTTGAATTATACTCGTTCAATGTCTATGGATTGTCTGTCACCGCTTACAACCAATTTCACTCACACACGATGACCATGCATCTAAGCCGACATTCTCTACCTTCTTCCCGCCCCAGGTACGGACTGGGACCACAGTCCTCCAGAGCGGTGCCAAGGGTCAAACCGGATGGTCAGGACATAGCGACCTTGAGCAAGGGCAAGCGGATGCGGAAGCTGATCCACAAGTATGGACGCCAAGAAAGAGACGTTCCTGCGGTGCCGAGAGTTAAACCGGAAGCACGGGACTCCGCCATGCTGGCCAAGGGGGGACGCATGCAGCGCCTCATCCACTCCTATGGACGCCAGCCCCAGTCCTCCCGTCCGGTACCCAGAGTCAAGCCCGAGGGGGCGGACTCGGCGCAGCTAGCTAAGGGAGGGCGAATGGAGCGTCTTTTGCATAGCCCCGCCCAGATTCCACCCACGCCACGCCCCCAAACCAGGCTGACCACGCCCACAGCACGCACCATTGGCTGGCATGGCACGATGGGCACTGTTGGGCGTGTCCTCCAGCAGCAGGGGCGGCAACGCTACTGCACTGTGCCTGGGCAACAGGCCCGCGTCTTCACCAGGTCCGCCATCTTCTAATAGACGTTATTCATGCAGGGCCATTTTGAAATCGAAAACGAGACGGACTGGGCAAACATCATGGCGTCTTCTATGACCAGCACCAGTACCAGTACATGGAGTGGAAATCCCCTGCATGTACCTCCATTCTCGCATGGAAATGCGGAAATATGGGCAAGTGATGTTGGTACCCACATTTAAAAAGACAGTCAGAGGCTGTGGAGCGAGTCCAGCGCAGGGCTCCCAGGTTATTGAGTGAATGTCGGGAGATATCTTACAGCGAGCGCTTAGAGTATTTGAATCTGCACTCACTAAAAGGAAGAAGGATTCGTGGTGACCTAATAGAGACTTATTAATGATACAATAATCTCGTAGACGTGGAGTGGAGCGACTTCTTTAAGTCACCAAGTTGTACCAGTACGAGAAATGCAGACGGAAAAGTCTTTGTTCAACGTAGTAATACTAACCTAAGAAAGTATTGTTTCAGTAATCGTGTTGCTAACCTGTGGAATAACCTTCCATTGCAGCTCAAGACTGCACCGACTACTAACGTTTTCAAAAACCAACTGGACAAGGATCCTACATTCATAGTGTTATGATGAGTGACATTGTCGCAATAGGAAAAGTGCGCTAATACCTTATGTTATATAACGCAACACATTACGATGGGGCGTTCAAAAGGCTTCACGGCCTACATCTAGCCTCTCAACTACTACTACTACTACAACAACAACTACTACCACTACTACTACTACTACTACTACTACTACTACTACTACTACTACTACTACTACTACTACTACTACTATTACTACTACTACTACTACTACTACTACTACTACTACTACATACCCAGTAGAAAGAAAGGGAAAGGATACGAAAAGTTCATCGAAGGATTTGTGCATGACATCGAAGGTAAAACAGGTTACCCTTCTCTCTTGTACTTGTAGATCAGGATCTGTAGTGTTGATCACTATGACCGGTGTTTCATGAAATAAGGCCAGTAAGCCTAATAGATGTTAATGTATTACGCTAATATAACCATGGGCTGTCTTTGCAGATAGTTTGTTATATCTGATCATATAGTTAATTTTTAGTCAAAACTGCGAGATAAGCAACTACTGCCAGCTGGGCTTGCATCGTCTGCCATGCCGACATCAACATGTCCGGTGTGATCAAGACTCTATACATGGCTCTCTACCATTGGCTGATTTATATTTTTGGACCACTCACAATAGGTTTCTCATGAGTAGAGGTTGTTACTATGTTAGGTCGTGCGAAGTGATGGAATGCTCTTGCTTCCTGGTGTAAACATTGCAGTTTCCCAGCTATAAACAAGAAAAACAACATCACTTGCCCATATTTCAACATTTCCATGCGAGAATGGAGGCACATGAAGGAGATTTCCACTCCATGTACTGGTACTGGACTGGCCATAGAAGACGCCATGAAGTTTGCCCAGTCTGCCTCGATTTCAAAACCGGAAGAATCTCGCGTGAATAATGTCCATGGGGGATCCGTCTGCTCGAGATCCAGTGATGTTGCATTGGCATTGGTTCATCAAATAGCTGAATGATCAGGGGGTAAAATATCAAGAGCATTGAGTTCCCGATAGAGATGATGAGTCACATCATAAATCAAATATGTTTCTATGGTCGGCAAGACAGATTGTGCTGATCGTGTGCATTGAGAAAATTATCACATGGGGCTGTGCCCCACCTGTGATTGACAGACTGAATGACCCAGTCCGCAGCCTTTTTGCGATGAACTTCCAGTAACACCATTGCGCTTCCATAGGGACTGCATCAACTGATCTCAATTATAAATAGCGAGCAAAAGTCTATTTAGATTTTCCTCGTTATCTGAGGTACCAGGTGTGGTCGTTGCCGTTTTCCCCTTGTGACAAGTTTTAAAGGTGGGTGTTCTGCCTAGGTAATATTCGCATGTTTCTCTTTGAGTGTTAAATGAGCGACTTTTTTGGAAATTATCTCCCTTGCCGCCGCTTGGCGGCGCGTCGGCTCCAAGGGGCTTGGTTGGTACACAGGACAAGTTCTTTCGCTTAGATTAGACCTGAGTGTTCGAGGTTTTTTAATTGTTTTCTTGCTGTCGCTTTCAAATCTGTTCACAGTACTAGGCTGGCTGGTTTACTTAGATGTGATTTTTTTTAATGCGTGCTAGCTGATATTAGGTTTAGAGCTTGAATTTTCAATGATATTACGCTTACAACTCCAGTGTTCGAACCAATGAAAACCACGGAAAGAGATGGCCGTTTCGTTCCTTGCATCTCATTGGCCAGCTTGTCATGAGGTCAGCCCGTGATCACGCGCTGACCTCATGACAGTTGTAAGCGAAAAAGTGAGTTGTAAGCGTAATATCATTGAAAATTCAAGCTTTAAACCTAATATCAGTTAGCACGCATTAAAAAAATCACATCTACGCTTACAACTCGCTTTTTCGCTTACAACTGTCATGAGGTCAGCGCGTGATCACGGGCTGACCTCATGACAAGCTGGCCAATGAGATGCAAGGAACGAAACGGCCATCTCTTTCCGTGGTTTTCATTGGTTCGAACACTGGAGTTGTAAGCGTAATATCATTGAAAATTCAAGCTCTAAACCTAATATCAGCTAGCACGCATTAAAAAAAAATCACATCTAAGTAAACCAGCCAGCCTAGTACTGTGAACAGATTTGAAAGCGACAGCAAGAAAACAATTAAAAAACCTCGAACACTCAGGTCTAATCTAAGCGAAAGAACTTGTCCTGTGTACCAACCAAGCCCCTTGGAGCCGACGCGCCGCCAAGCGGCGGCAAGGGAGATAATTTCCAAAAAAGTCGCTCATTGCGAAATTGTTAGTGTAAAGCAGAAAGTAGACGGGCGGGAAACAATGGTAGATAAATCGTATCTGTGCGCCGAAAGGTCTCACTTAATAACTGAAAGGTTTTATCACCAGAACTGTACGTAAGCCTTCTCACAACCAGACATGGCAACTGCGTCTATTTACATTTGTACAGCCCACCAGCTGGAACTACATTTGTACAGCCCACCAGCTGGAACTACATTTGTACAGCCCACCAGCTGGAACTACATTTGTACAGCCCACCAGCTGGAACTACATTTGTACAGCCCACCAGCTGGAACTACATTTGTACAGCCCACCAGCTGGAACGATGTAATAAAGAAAGGGACATTCCCCGGCTGAGGCAATCCCAGGCAGGCTGACCAAAAACAAGCCCAGTCAACGGAGTACCCAATGGCAGTATCTATATCTGACAGTTGACCACCAGTTTTGATCAAGACTTGAATTACCGTACGTAGTTATCTCTGGTGAGCCGTCACTCGTAAATAGCAGTTGAGTGGCTAACTCACTATTTGACAAGACGCCGAGCGCCGGGGCGAGTGAACATCAGCAGTGCATTAATTGTTCGCCAACTGCCTTTGGATCCGTCACACTTGGATCGCCAAAGGCATGTGTTGAGTCCCGGCCATTTGTGGAGTGTAGCCCACTTTTCTCCTCAGCGCAGCCCCGAGATCACGCAAGCATTTCCACCTACAAGAAGACTTGCCAGACATCGACTTTGTACGTTCTCACCAATCACACCCACCACGTCCTTGATGACTCGGCGCCAATTCATTGATTTATTTATCCATCTATCTAGTAATTTATTGTATTTATTTATTTGCTTATTTATTTATTTATGAAACACTTCGACTTTTGAACCGTCTGAAAGAAGCGCCATCTCCACGCATCAGCTACCATGTGACTTCTATTTAAGGAGAGCCGCTGGAGGATTGGTCCTGACTATCCCATGGGCGGAGTCACGGGAATTGAAGTCTTTCAGCGTAAGCGAATCCTCATAATTACACCGATGTCGACTGGCTGAGTGAGCCTTGTTAGTGACAGCCATGATGCAAGAAGAGCAAATATGTTCGAGACATGCCCAAGTGCACCAAGTGCGCTCACACCGACTTGGATCCTTGACATGTCCACTTTCGTAACTTTGCTCAGTAATCCATCGTCAAAGGCACCGACTGGCATAAGCCCAATACATTTGAAGGAAACCAGAGGTTTGATTCGGGCCAGCTCAAACAGGTCTATGGCTCACTCCATTTTGCACGTCCTTGATCATAAAGTGCGTGTTTCTCTCTCTATCCGAGTATCCACCAAGTCCCTCCAATTCGTCATGTCAGGGTGAACTTGCTCGCGTTGCATTAATCAAAACCACTCCAGTCCGTCTCACTCGCTGGTCAGTCTGTCCGTCTCTCTCTCCCTTTTCAATGTTTCATGCTTGCAGAAATTGCCTCAACTATATATACGTGTAGATGTACATGATGTCATGCGTTTGAAGCATCAGAATCTGCATCCGGTATTACTTTATTTGAAGAGGATACATTTGAACTTAACGTCCATCCTCCAGTGGTCCTCTGTTTTAAAATCCCCCCCCCCCCCCCCTATCTCTCTCTCTCTCTCTCTCTCTCTCTCTCTCTCTCTCTCTCTCTGTGTGTGTGTGTGTGTGTGTCTAGATCATCTCTCTCTGTCTCTCTCTCTAGATCATCTCTCTGTCTCTCTCTCTGTTTCTCTCTCTCTCTAGATCATCTCTGTCTCTGTCTCTGTCTCTTTCTCTGTCTGTCTGTCTCTCTCTCTCTCTCTCTCTCTCTCTCTCCTGTAATTTTTTACATATAAATGGAAGGGTATCATCTCATGAGATGATGTTTAACATTGGCTTTAAAAATCTTAACAGTCAACATTTTTTTACTGCTAGTGGTAAGGAATTCCATATCATGTCAGCTTTGTAAGAAAATAATTTTCTGTAGAGTTCTCTATTGACATTCGGAAGACGGAGGCTGCATTGAGCATTTGATCCAAGAGCTGTATTGTGGGTTATTTCAATCGTCTCCATGAGATATACGGGAGCATCAGCGTTAAGTAGGCCTACTTTAAGACAATACTGTATGTGAGACATGATATATGCATGATGAAAGGCCAGACGGCTGTCTTTTGGGAGGAATTTTTTTGGTTTTAAATATGAACAGGTTAGTGTTGAGTTTTTTAAGAGTGTGCTCTGCTTGCGTTGACCATGTCAGATTATGATCTATTATCACACCTAGTAGTTGCTGTTCTGAGATGTTTGCGATTGGTGCGTTATGTAGATTTAGGCCTACTGCTAGCTCTGATGAAGAGAGTAAATTCCTCTTATGTTTAGTTGTGATTAGCATGCATGTTGTTTTCTCATGATTTAACATCATTCTATTTGCTTGGCACCGTAATTCTATCTGCAAGAGATCTACATTTAGATTTTGCTCTATTTCGGCAACAGTTTTGCCTACAACTGTTCATCAGCATACATATCTGTGTTGCTGTGACGCGTTGCAGATGGCAGATCGTAAGAGAAAACTTAGTACAGCAGAGGGCCGAGGATTGACCCTTGGGGAACACCGGAGTATAAGTGCCCGATTTTAGATAATTTATTGTCCATGGAGACCTGCTGGGTTCTACCTGTTAAATATGACTTGAACCAGAGCAGTTTTCTTGCTGCATCTAAAAGTGGATAATTTATCCCGTAGGATATCGTGGGGAACAAGATCAAAGTCTTTTGAAAAGTCAAGAAAAACAACTCCTACCATTTTGCCTTCGTTGATCGCAGAATACCAAGTATAAATATGTCATTTTGGTGAGTATTGTTTGGCAGGAATGACCACGTCGGAAACCGAATTGGTCTCTGAAAAATGTAGTTTTTTCTATACATTCATACAGGGCGTCATTTACATGACGTTCCAGGATTTTACTTAGAGTAGGTAGAATCGATAGGCCTACAGGTCTGTATTTTTTATTTTCGTTCTGTTTCTTTTTTAAAAATAGGTTTAACTTTAGCCTTTTTCCAATGAACAGGAAATTCTGCCTTCTGTATGCTCAGGTTGCAGATTTTTTAGATTATCTTGCTGATGATTGGAGACGCTGTTTTGACTATTTTCACACTGAAGCCGTCAAGACCTGTTGCTTTGTTTGGTTTGAAGGAATTGATGACTTTCGTTTCTGTTATTAGTGGAATGTTAAATTCTTCTATTCGAGTGTCACAGTTATGCATGCCATTAGTTGAGAGCTTCATTGTGTTGAACTTTGGGTGTGCGAAGCTTATGTTTGTAAAATATTCATTAATATATTAGCTACCATTTCATGATCTGACATTTGTTTGCCATTATCAATGAGCTGAATGTATTTGTCTTCTTGCCCTGGACTTTTCAGTTCATATATCAATTTCCAAAGACTCGAAGGGTCATTTTTGTTTGATATGAAATTCTCTGCGTATTCTCTTTTGCTTTTGCTAATTATCCATCGTGTATTTTTCTTTAAGATATTTCGTTCCAGTTTAGATGCTTTTGGAAGTTGCTTATTTTTCTCTCTAATTGCTGCTATTACTGCATTGATAAGCCACTTTGGTTTGATTTTTTTTTAACTCGTTTTCTTTGTTGGGGCATGTTTATCTACCACTTTCTCTACAGCATTGTGTAGTTGTGATAGGGCCATTTCAGGGCAATCACAATTTAGAAATAAGTCCTGTTTCGTGCCATAAGCGTCTTGCGTGATGCGGAATCAAGGGGAGAGATGGCGAGGCAACCGTTTAGGGTACCGGCTTTATTCGACTGCTTACAAGACGCGCGGCGGGGAAAGTAGGACGCGCGGGGGAAACAAGAGCCGAAGGGAGAGAGGGAGATAACTCGTCTTGGCATACTAGCTACACGTAACATCCTCCCCTTCAAGATAATAAACACATGATTATTAGCTTCTTACGCATGGATGCAATATGAAGACTAGAGTCTTTGGTCGAAATTGCCACTATGATGATTACATAAATCTATGAACGCTCAGAACAGTTCATGTTGTCGGACGGCATGGTCAGGAGTTGGCCCTGGGCGGATTGCTGCTTCAGAGCCTGGGCTCATAGTAGCAGGCAATGGGGTTGTCGCTGTGAGTGTGAGATCTCTCAGGCAAACGGCAGGAATGAGGTTAGAGGTCAAAGCATGTAGTGGGTTTGGACAGCCGCCCAGACCGTAGTCTCACTGGAGTTTGAAAGATGGGTATGCGACTACTTCTCTTCCTTGCTGGGGCAGGGGCAGGCGGATGGGGTGCATCAGGTCGTTGTGTCATCTGGGGAGCTCGAGGTGACGGGAAATTCCTGGTTTCCAATTACAGGGGTTAGCGTTCGAGGTGACTGCATATCAGCAGGTTGTTTGTGTGGGACATCTGAGCTGAATGGAAAGTATGGAGGCTTGCTTTGGGTGGTGCCATGTTTGCGGAGCCAAATGTGAAGTCGGTTTCTTGTATATTTTCTTCCTCCTTCTGTGGTCACTTCATGTCCTTTTCCCCAGTTGATTCGTGACAGTGGCAGCTTTCCAGTGCGAGGACTGGTTGTCAAGGGGCTGCAATCTCTCAGCGTCGCCGATGTGCAGTGCTGGCAGCTCTTTTCTGCTATTGTTGATGTGGTCTGCGATGCTCTGTCGTTTTATTGTTTTGAGTCTTGCTGATTTGTTACCATCTTGGGGTCTTTGTTTGAGCTTGGATGGGAGACAGGGCGTCAGAAAGGTGGAGCTCCTTGCCAGGTCGGTAGACGAGGTCGAAGTTGTACACTTGTGTACGGAGCAAGAGAGACTGTAGGCGCTTGGGTGCTTTTGAGAGCGGTTTCCTGGCGATGGCAACGAGAGGTCTGTGGTCTGTGACGACAGTGAGGTTTCTCCCGTAGGTGTAGTGATGGAACTTTTCCAAGCCAAAAACAACAGCGAGCATTTCCTTTTCCAGCTGGGCATAGTTCCTCTCGCTAGGAGACAGAAAGCGACTTGCGAAAGCTACACCCTTGCCATCTTGGAGCAGTGCAGATCCTATGCCATAGTCACTGGCGTCGTTTTCCAGAGTCGGTTCTTTGGAGGGATCGTAGTAGTGCAGAGTTGGTGCGGAAGTGATTGCTTGCTTTGTTTTCTTGAAGGTGTTGTCTTCAGCAGGAGACCATTGCCATAGGACGTCGTTTCTCAGAAGGTTGGAAAGCGGGTGAACTAAGTCAGTCACGTGGGGAACATATCTTGCCAGGTAGTTCACCATTCCGAGAAATCTGCGGAGTTGTTCTTCATTGGCAGGAGGTGGGAGGTCAGTGATGGCTCAAACCTTCTCAGGGTCAGTTTTTAGTCCCTCTTTGGAGATGAAATGACCCATGAAGGAGATTTTCTCCATCCTGAGTTCCAGCTTGTCTCGGTTCAGCTTGATGCCTTTCTCAGCACATCTTTCCAGAAACTTGTTGAGGTTGCAGTCATGTTCAGCCACAGAGCGGCCGTGGATGAGGACGTTGTCTGCGATGCACACGACACCGGGTAGCCCATGGAGTGCTTCAAGAAGTTTTCGTGGGAAGATTTCTGACGAGACAGAAGTGCCAAATGGAAGTCGGAGCCAGTGATATCGTCCGAAACAAGTTTGAAAGGTCGTCAGCAGGCTGGACTCTGTCGAGCTGGACATGCCAGTAACCAGAAGAGAGGTCTGCCTTTGAGAAGACAGTGGAGTTGCTGAGCTCATGAAGGCTGTCGTCCAGAGTCGGAAGAGTGTAGTGCTCTCGCAAGAGTGCCTTGTTAAGTTCCCTGGGGTCAATGCATACTCTTAGTTCTCCAGACTTTTTCTCTGTAATCACCATCTGGCTCACCCAAGGAGTTGGGTCGTCAACAGGTGTGAAGACGCCGAGTTCGGTGAGTCTGGTCAACTCTTTCGTCAGTTTCGGCTTGACGGCGACAGGAACTCGTCTGTGGGGCATAATGGTTGGCTGGACAGATAGGTCAGTGTTCAGATGATGTGCGCCAGGGATCCATCGAAGACTGCTGGATGCTTGGTCACTATGTCGTCAGGGCAGACGGCGGCAACTCGTTCGAAGTTTTCTTCATTGACAGTGACGAGCTGCATTGCTTGGCAGGTTTCCAGGCCTAACAGAGCAGAGAGAGAGAGTCAGGGCACACGACAAAGTGAGTGAGGAGTGTCTGCTTGGTGAGAGGGTTTGTCAGATACAGTCTGCAGGTACCGAGGGATTGGATCTCGGAGTGATTCTACATCTTCAGATTCGTTGGAGATGAGGTGATTTTGCTGGCGAAACGAGCAGGCAGGAGGTTCAGTGGAGCCTTTGTCGAGTTGAAACGTCACTTTTCTTTTGTTCACCAGCATGGTGCACTTGACATCTCGGGCAGGTGCGTTGTGGACAGCAGTGATCCATTCTCCAGGTTCAGAAAGTTCTTCCTGGTCCTCCACGTGATGGACAGTCTGACGCGGAGCAGAACATTTGGCAGCGAAGTGGTTTTTCTTACCACAGTAGCTGCAGGTCTTGCCATATGCAGGGCATTCTTCCTTCCGCAGTGCATGCGTGTAGGGGCAGAACTTGCAGGGTTTGCCTTGGGCCTTTGCAGTGAAATGTCACAAGGTAGTAGCAGCAGTTGAAGAACTTGCTGAGAACTTTTTCTTCTTCGAAGGCGATCTTGCAGGGGCGAGTTTGTGCACGGCATCGGAAGTCATGGCATGGTGATGTTGGGTGGCATGCTCAGTGGCCTTGGCCAGATCGATGCACTTTTCATGAATGAGGAGTCTCTCTCTGAGGAGTGCGGCTTGAACCGAAGAGTCCTTTGCTCCAAGCACGAGTCGATCTCTGAGGATACTGTCCTTGCAGGTGGGACAGAAGTTGCACGTTTTCAGAAGATTCCTTAGAGCAGAGAGAAACGTGTCGAATTTTTCACCGTCATGCTGGTTGCGTTGATGGAATTTAAAAACGTTCATAAGTTTAATTGATTTCACCAATGGCAAATTGGTCGAATTATTCGATGATTTTGTTGACAGTGCAGTTCTCCTCAGGAGTCGTGAAGCGGAAGCCATTGTAGACGCGTAGAGCATTGTCACCGAGTGAGTGGAGTAGCAGTGCCACTTGATATTTCGGAGTTTGCTCGGACAAATTGGTCAGGGTAGAATAGAGATTCCACTTCTGTTTGAAGAGCTTCAAGTTGTCAGAAGCATTGTGTTCAACGTCAAAGGGCGGAGGTGGGCGGATGCCTGGGACGCTTGGTTTAGGAGTAGTCGGCAAGGCAGGGTCGGCATCGCGTGAGTCGGCTGGGGCATGCTCGTGAGGGGCAGACATCTTTCAATTTCGGCGAGGATCAGCTGCCACCATGTTTTGTGCCTTCTGCGTCTGTCGTGATGCGGAATCGAGGAGAGAGATGGCGAGGCGTCCGTTTAGGGTACCTGCTTTATTCAACTGCTCACAAGACGTGCGGGGGAAAGTAGGACGCGCGGGGGAAACAAGAGGAGCCGAAGGGAGGGAGGGAGCCCAATCCACATTTTTGAGATCGTAGAGAAAGGAATTCTCACTGAAATGTTTAAAATCCCTATAAGTATTGAGAGATGGCTATCTTTCCGGAAATTTGGTTGGAACTCTTATCGAGAGCGGCATTGGAAAATGGTCACTGATGGTGATGTGGGGGACATATAAATATAATACATATAAATCAGAGTTGATGATTCTGTCGGTTGGGTTATGAGTCCACTTGCTTCTGTTAGATGTAGCCATTTGTTTCTCAACCGACCGGGTTTTAGAAAGTCAATATTGAAATCTCCAGTAATTATTGCTCTCGAATCAAAGGTGAAAATTTTACCTAGGCTTTCCTCAAACATTTCCAGCTAGACACCTGTTGTTTGAATCAGGCGGTCTTTAAACTGTACCAAGAATGATTTTCATTTCCTTAGCTTTTATATGCAACCACAGGGCTTCGATTTGAGGGTGTTCGAGAGTTCTGATTGTTGTGGAAGTTATCAGAGGCGTATATGAAGATGCCACCACCAACTTTGCCACGATCCCTACGAAAAAGGGTGTAACCACTAAAAGCTAGGAGAGTCAGGAACATCATCTGTAAGGAAAGTTTCACTTAGGCACAGGATAACAGGAGATTGATCATCTAACAGTATTGCACGAATTTAATTAATTTTTGGAAATAAATGACGGACATTCAGTGATAATATATAGATGTCATTTAAACCTGGTAGTTCAAATAGTGATTTTCTCATATCTGATCGTGGTGTGGTCAGTTCAGTTGACTGGTGACTACGGTCTGTGAGGGAGGATATCGAAGTTTTGAAGGCAGGGGTGTCCAATATGTTCATCTTCATGAACTTGTAGGAAGGTTGACTGATGTCTCTATGACAAAGGTTGGGGCTAGAATTGTGGTTGAGACAAAGATGAACAATGGATAAACTCATAATGGAAATGAGTACGCTGAGGTAAAACATGCAAACAAATATCATCGGTAGAAAGGTGAGGCACTCTGGTATCTTTCTTAATGAAGACCTATAACATTTTGGAGGCACTGGAGGATGGACTTCACAATACATAGGGAGGTAGAGAGGGATATGACAGGATTGCTAGCTGGGCAGTGTTGCCAGGATCAGATAAAGCATTTTCATTAGTATTATTTCCTAGCTGCTGCATGACAGAAACTTTTTCCTCTGTAGCACTTGGGCCATTCCCCACAATTTACACAACCAGGCTGTAAAACGTAGTCCACCACTCCTTCACTCTTTGCATGCTTTTCAATAGCTTAGCAACAGAACCATCTGCATGGAAAAAGATGAGAGATTAGGTTTGGATGAAGCCTTTATTCAAATATCTATTGGCAACAAATTGGAACAAAGTTACAACTGAACAGCTCTTCAGCTGATGATGAAAGAAATGCTTTCAAGTGCAAAGCACAAAAGCTTCCTGCAAATCTCAACATATTGAAGGATTGCTGCAGTGCTTGTATCTGGTCCTCGTTTCTTCGAAGGACCAAAGCCTAACAAATACCAACAACATGAAACGTTTCCACTGCTAAACCTCACCAGATCTCAGTCAACACCCAAAGTCTGCATTCAGGAGGTACAAATTGAAAAATGATGGACAAATAGGGGTGCTCATAAGCAGCAAGACAAAATTGCTTCCAATTGATGACAAGATGCTTGTGACACTATTCATTAAAACAACTGTCAAAACGTTTATGGTATGAACTTACCTCATGCTTATCCTTCAAGCAAGTCCCAAGCTCAACTTAAATTCTATTTATTTTAATATAAATGCTCTAGCTGTGTGTGTGTGTGTGTGTGTGTGTGTGTGTGTGTGTGTGTGTGTGTTACAATCTATAAATGACAGGGTATAATCATCTTTGTCATTATAAACATCCTTTCATGAGCACCAAGTAATATTCTTCTCTTAGAAAACAAAGACATATCTTTGATTTTGCAAGACTGAAGTAGAAAAGGACACATCCAATGCAGACATACCTGAAGCCCAAAGACAAGAGACAACCTTGGACCACTACTGTCTGGGCTGGAAAATGCCCCTTTGCACTGACTAGACTCAAAGTGCAACCAAAAGGCGTTCCCTGCACTGAGGCAGCAAGACTGCCTGCCTGGAAGCTGCAGCTCAGACTGCACTCCACAGGGTGTGACACTGTGCTCTTCTTCCTCCCCAAGAAAGCTCTCGTCAAGAATCCTGCAAGTCTCAATCAGATGTCAAAGCAGGCACCCATTCATTCTGCAGAGGTTTTCCTCTGCTTCACACAAACCCCCATAAAATTGAGTCACCCATCTTCTTCTTCTGCAGTGTAGTCATGTGATTCCACAAACTAACTCCTTCATTGATTACTGCTCTAGAGTGATCCTGATTTGGTAACCATGACTGTTCCACAGTTAGAACAAAAATGTGATTGAAGAAGTACTAGAACCTGGTAGTAGTAGAAGAAAACAATAAAAAAAAATCACGCACCCCTGGACAGCTTCATTATCTCACAACTAAACATTAATGCTGTGGACTGGCATGTTTTAATGACAATAGTTTAGTTTCTGGATGGCACAGTTTTCCCATCAAAGTTAAGCAAAACAACATTAAATCATAGATATTAAACAAACTATTAAAAACAATCAACTAATCAACTTCTTGAGTCCACTCCAGAACTCTGAAAGTTTGAGAGAACAACTTCAGAGTTTGTTTTTCATTAGTGTACAACAAGGCCGACAGACTGTCTGTCCATCCCAAAGACTGTTAGACCAGCCAGCATTTCTGCCTGGCTGCAGTGTAGTCTAGAGGAAGAAGAGACGGTTGCACAGGGAGAGGTCAGGTGGAGCATGCAGCGACTGCCCCACCAGGAAGGCCAGTTTGTGGGCATACTGGCAATGGGCAGGCACTCGAATCGTCCCCTGAAATGGCAGATGCAGTGTTGACATTACAGTCCCTACACAACTGCTACCCTTAAAGCTGTCATGGTAAGTATTAAATGATCTTAATACAGGTAGAAGTTGGACCACCGGATTCCAGAAGTCAAAACAAATAATGATCACAAAGATCGCTGGGAGGTGTTGGAATCTCAGGTTTAGTATGAAAATTAATGTTTCGGGCGTAGCCCTTCATACATTTCTGCGTACATTTCGGGTGTAACCCTTCACACATTTCTGCAGTCTAGGTCTAACACTTTCTCACCTCATGCTTTACACACCGTGTGATCCCTGCATGAAAGTAGTCCAGAAACAATTGGAACTATAGAAGAATGATCATCCACAATATCTATTCAACAACTATTTTCAAGAAGCTACTGGGGCACATCACATTTACAAGGGAAAAGCAGGATCCTACGTAACCCATAAGCTTCATGAAACAAATTATGCTGACATTAGATAAGATCTTCCAAATTTGGGTATGGAAAGAGGATTCACACCAGACACTACCAGGCAGTTTAAATGCAGCCAAGAGGTGATGGAGAAATGATGGGTATACATTTATGTAGAGAACAGACCAGAGTGAGGATCCAAGTCAAAAGACAGGTGGTCTGCAGACCAAACCCAAGTACTGATTAGGGACAGCCTGCCTTGGAGAACCAAAGATGAAACACTGCAGATCCACTATACAAAGTCAGGCAGCATGCAGAGATGCCCAGGTGTCAACTCTCACACAACCATTGTAGCTACTCAACTGTGCACAGACCTTCAATGCAACTAGTCTGCTTGATGACAGAAATCAGGTAATGAAAATTAGACCCATCACTCCACAAGAGATGTTTAAAAAAAGAAGCCCAAGTAAGGTTATGATAGATCAATGCAAGATGAGTACAAGCCCAATGGTGTAAGAGATTTAAAGTCTAATCTTGGAAAATCTGCCATCATGCAATTTTTAGCAAAAATGGGAAAACCATCCAGAACGAATTTTTTAAATTTATAAATTAAATATGTTTTCATCAAATGATAATCGGATCAATTATGGCATAAAGTAAGCACTAAAAAGCAATTTGAAAAAATGGGATAGCTTGAGCTACTGAAGTATTTCAACACAGAATCATAACAGCAACCAACCACCAACTTAATTAATGTAGGTTGAATCCACAGTAACAGCTTGACAGAAAGTCTGTAAGTTTTAGTACAACACTAAAGTAGTTACAGCGGACTGCAGACTGTAAATGCAACAACAGTGCAATGAAAAATGTGAAGTCCAAGAGCAACAAGTGTGCAAATGGTGGTCAGTGCACTCTGTGCAAACACGCACAAGAAATGTTGAGCACATGGAACTCCACCTCAGCAGATCCGGAGTGCAACACAATGCAGGCACGTGTGTGTGGTGTCAGTCTTTAAAAGGCCTTTTCCAACCTTTGGCTGAACAGCAAATCTTGGGATATTATCTTCTGCAGAACACTTTTCCCAGCTTTAGATCCGATTCTTTGTTTTCCCAGTAGCCTGCTGCCAGAGGGCCTACTTCCCAATTCCCAACAGTCTCAACCGAACCATCATTGCTCATATATGAGAAAATCAAGCGCCAACCTTTATATACTGGGGCGTCATGTTACCCTTGTCTATAAACTGGAAGATGTGATAGTATTTTCTTTGTGTCTCTGTGTATGTGTGTTGGGGGCGGTGGTGGTGGTGGTTGGACTCAAAGATGAGCTCAGCATCAGGACTATCAGTGTAGGGGTTAAGAGAAAATACTATTTAGCATGATGTGAGTGCTTAATTAATTTTAAAGCAGTTTATTGAGGAATAGTATTGGTAAATGAGTAATAGGTCAAGACATTCCTCCTCTTGCACATCTGGGTCATGCATTACTTGACCCACCTTGGCAACTCAAAGTTATCTTCTCCTAAATGACCAGGTTGTCACATTCATGGGTGTGAAATGTTAGTATTTTTCAGTGCAAGCGAGTGATTTAAAGATGGAACATGAGAATTATTTACTTGTGTTTAGTCAGTAAGTTGGTAAATTAAGAGATACATAACATTTTCATCATCAAAAGCAGTAGTCAGGAACAGAAGATAACTTATCAGTCAGAACCCAAAACCCCCATTGAAAGCAACTACTAGATTTGGGGGGGGGGGGGGGGGGGGGGGGGGGGGGAAGAGTTAACCAGAGGAGGCTACCAGAATAAATTACATTTTTGTTTTGTGCACATAGTAATGTTATAATGAGTGATTTTCAAACGATACGCATTACAGAGAGAGCCAAGGCTGGCAGTCCACTTACAGGCCAGTTGTAGTACAGGTGGGTCAGCTTGTAGGTCAGGCGCTGCAGCTTGTCAGGGTTGAGGCGAGACTCGTTCCAGATGCAGTTGTAGTGGGTGGGGCTCACCGTGCCCTGCCTCACACTCTGGCTAATCAGGAAAAAGTCGTACCTGGAGAAGAGGACCAGCAACATTCTGCATTATGAATGCATTGAATTTATTCCTCATACTTCATACCCTTCTTTTCTGCATTATTTTTTTCTCAACAAACAGCACCAACACCTGTTCTCTGGAAACATTGAAATAGTTTGACAAGAGAGAAAATACACTGTGCACTGTAAATTGAAGCACAAGTATCACAATCTAGTGGCAACACTGAATTTCAACTCCATTCATCAATGAACACCAAAGTCTGCCTACATCATGCACATTGGCAGCATAAAACCAGGTAACCTCATACTATAACTCATCTGAAAGGAGTAGACAATCATGACAGAATTATAAACTTCCCAGTATTTCTCTTCAATGATCGCCTGTACTACAATCAATTTAAAGCTGCAAACTTTTCCAGACGCATACTGTCACCATAATAATCCAACTTCTGCTCCTGTTGTCATCATTCAAAACATCTTAACCAAAATGATAGATTGCAGTAAATTACAACATATGAGACATGGAAATATCTCTTGTCTGAGTATTACAGAGGGAACTAAGGTCTTGCCACATCTATGCACACGGCTCTAGGAACATCAACCTATCAATCCACCCTATGTAGACCAACTTACCACATGTTGTTTGTGATCTTGGTGTCCACAACAGTTCCAGGTCTGGGATTGTCACTGCCACTGTCTGTGAAGATTCTTGTCATGATTCGCTTCTTGACAACAATCCAGTCCATCATTGGCCTGAAAATGATGAATTGCCAGCAAATCATCAATTAAAGAACAGAGAGAGAAAACAAAGCAACATATAGGGCACTGTTCTGCAAGGAACTGAGTGATTGTATGAAAAGTACATCATTCTAAGATACTTTTTATGCACTTCCATTGATCATCTGCAGCATGACTCATGCGGACATGTTATTTCACTATAGGATCATCTACATGCATATTTTGCTCTATCAACTCCAAACTGACTGCATGACTATCATGGGCATGGGTGGGGGGGTGGGGGAGGGTGTGAAGAATTAAAGACAGGCAGGTTGTCACACAGAAACATTACATAATGAGAAGGGCAGGTTAAGACAGAGCAAGTAAGGATGTGGCAAAAGGCAATGTCATAGGAGGAAAGCACTGTGACAACAGCAATGACAAATGGCATTCCACAGAACCAATTATCACGAAAAGTACCTTTAGGGCTCAAAAAGCTAACAAATGGTGTAGCTCAAAGTGCAGCTTTAGCAATGGGGAGGGGTAAAAGGCAGAACATGGGTTACTTACTCCTCTGAAGTCCCAAACATTGTCCTGAGTGCATCCCGGACCTGAGGCATCTCATGCTCAAATACAATTCTGAGCTGACCATCTCCCACGCCATCCCGGTAGACCATGTAGCGTTGTGGGGGCTTGTGGTTGATCTCCACATACTTCTCCACAGCCACTGCAACACATGAAGCCTGGCATCACGCAACCACAATACATTGCTCTACACACTCACTATCAGGTGAAGCTTGCTATAGGTTGTGAGAAGTACTCTTCATGTACACTTATCAATCACGAAAATTAATGATGAGCAACAGATGAATACTCCATGTTTAAGATAAGACTTTCAGTGACTTTTCATGAACAAAAAGTTAGTTTAGCGTGCTTATCATCCTCTGTTGAAGCTTAAGACCAATATGATAAGCACTGCATTAGAACCTCACGACAGACAATTCCTACTCATGCAAATAAAAATCTTCAAGCAGGCTCTGCTCCAAAGCATTTCAACTCATGTCAAGCACAAATGATCATTCTGGATCAAATGCTGAGAAAGCCTGTGCAGGCAGCCATAAAAGCAGCCAGCATCTGCCTCACAGTATAGCCACTACTGAGAAAACAAATGCATCAGTAGCATCTGTCCCGAGGCATTTCTACACCCAGCACATGATACAGACTTCGTCAGAGGAAGCCCCTGCTGAAATTGCCAACTACATGCAATGCCTGTCTTGCTTCCATTCATTTCTTACCAGACAGGATACAGCAAGCATTTCTTGTTATTAGCTATTAAAATCTCTAATGTTGCACTATATCTTCCACATGACCATGATGAAGATGAGTGGAGATCAGGACTGGCTCAAACAAATTGCTGCCTGCCAATTCAGAAGATGTCAGACTTTACAGTTATACATTTTACCCCAGAGGTTCTGTCTAAAACTTCTACACAGACACAGACTTCTCTATATCAAACCGTGAGCGCAATTATCCCTAAACCTCTCTTTACGACGATGGGCGCTGGTCAGAGCATGGCAAGTTTCCAGAGAAATCATAAGAGAATTGCAGGCCCCGAGTTCACCCACCTCAACACACACCATAGCTATCACAGGAAGTCAGTGCCAACTCACCTCTGATCATCTTGGTGAGGCAATTTGCCAGCTCTTCATGCTTGTTCTGGAAGGAGCAGTCCACCCAGAATCGTGTCTGGTGTGTGTTGGTGCTGGCCACAAAGCCCACCACTGACTTGTTCTTCATGGAGGAGTCGTGGTAAGTGTCGATGCCAATTATCATGGTGTTTTGGAGCTGGAAAGACATTGCAATGCATCCAGAGAGCACATCCATTTGCATCTAGGGCACACTGGCTTCCTCATCATATGAGCATATACTGCACTGGATATTTCTTTAGCTATGGAGCCTGTAGGTGTGAGCAAATGAAGCCAAACCCACACATTCTAGACAAGTCTGGGAGCAAAATTCTCAATAAAAATTGTGTATCTAAGTCAAACATGTGGCAAGGATAAAAAGACTGCTTATTGCCCCCCCCTCCCCTCCCACTATAATGTGATCTATTCAAAAGAATAGATCAGTAAGCTGGCTTGAGAGGGGGGAGAAGGGGGGGGGGGGATTCCAAGAAAGAAAGGATGCTTTCAAAATTGTGACCCTCCACGACTAAATGAGTCGCTTGCGCACTCACATAGTTTTGTGTAATAGCCAAGTAAAGTATGATGGGGTCAAAATGGTCGTTTTTTAGCTTTTGACTGTTTTAGAATCTAGAGACTATACTTTATTGTGTGTGAAAGTCTTTTGGATGAAATCGACCTCTAGACACACGGATATGTTCACTTTGTTTGCTTGGTGTTCAATTTCCCGCATCAAACGATTGTAAGACCACGCATCGAATTTCGCCTCCATACAATACAGTCGCCACTGAGCCACCAAATCATTTGCAGGGGTAGAGGCTGGCCTACTTTCCCGAATGACCTTGTATACTGCAAGTTAGTATCTGTCAAAAATGTAATTATTGACTTGTCAGAAATGGAAAAAAAAATATTTTGACTAAAAAGTCATTAGCTGCCCATTATTATGCTATACGTCATCCCATTAAAAACACCAAATAAGTAAAAGTAAGTCAAGATAATGCAATCAAATTTTAAAACACCCTTGCCCACATATAAACTAATCACTGTGCCAAATTTCATAAGTCTGAGATTACGGTTGCTAAGGAAACTGATCAAATTTCCTTAAAAAACTTTCAAATGCGTTTTTCTCAAACGTGAGCTTATTAGGCAAACTATCTTTAACATGATGTAACTTCGCGAAAAATAGTCAGATCTCGATCATTTTTGCACCGTTGGAAAGCTTGTTCCCTTGATTTCATAAAAATATGCATATCTCAAAATCTTCCAAGCGCCACGAGAGACTCATTTTGTGATGGAGGGTCACATTTATCCGGCAACATTAACCCATTACGACCTACAGTGCGTGATGAAAAAGCCTCCCTAAAACCTGAGGGTTTTTCCGGAAAAAAGAAGTCGACATCCTTTATTCAAAAAACATTTTCTTCTCTTCTACACATCCTAGAAACAAGATCTAAAAACTGTTAGAAAAGTAAATAAATAATCTACTCCTCTACATCATGACTGCAGCTCCTAGAGTACAAAATTTTCCTGTAAAAAATTGGAAAGGTGACAAAAGTGAAACATTTTCAAGAACACAATTTTTTGGCTCCAAAATACACTTCAACTCAACTTATTCTCATTGAAACAGTAAAAACTTTACATAGTCTTGAAGCTGATTCATTTTAACATTTGCAATTAAAATTTCAAAAGAATCAGAGCAGTTGGCAAAACATTAGGATAGATAATGTACACATATGTAAAATCTAAGAAATTTGTCCTTTCAGCAGTTGAAAGATATTGCCAACAAAAAAGTATATAACTCAACTTATATTCAACATATCGACAAGATTCAAACACTGTTTGAAAGCTAGTTAAAGTATGCAAAATATCAGGGTGTAATGTTCTTGGGTATGTCACAGATGTAGTGATGACCCAAGACAGTAGGACAGCGTGCTGGTTTATTCAGTCATTTTGATACAGGGCAATGCTCTGATCTCTGGGGAGGTAACTCTTATTAAAGGACAGTTATGGAAGGGTTGCTTCCCTTAGTTCTGCAGTTATTTGTTTACCAAATGTTACATCTCTCTTGTTTTGAAAAAATGAGCTCTACTCTTATTAGCATGATCAATTTACTGTCTCTGAACAATGGAGTTACTTGATACTGATTTGGAGTGATGAAACAATTACTTAGTCTTTTACAAGTCCAGTCTCTTAGGTTCTTTCACAGGGCGTCCAGATCTTGTGCAGTAGGTTCCTGATGATGGGTGGTTGCTGTTCTCATCCAGTTTAGGTGTTGTTGAGGGTTGCTCATGGGGATCTTCTGAGTGAGGTGATGTCTCTGGTCTGAGACAGCAACGGTTGCGGCGGAAGGTATGACCATCACTCGTCTCAACAACATAAGATCTTGGGGTGCTGTATGGCTTCACAATCTGGGCAGGTGTCCAATTGTCTCCCTTGGACAACTGTAGGTATACCTTGTCACCTGTCTTCATAGGTGGCAACTGATGAGCTGTTCGGTCATAGTTTTTCTTCTGCTTGGCTTGCAGGTGTGCTCGACTTGAAGGTTGATGATCTTGGGTTGCAGTTGTTTTGTTGAAGTTGGCAGGATGGATCGGAGTTGTCGACCCATGAGAAGCTGAGCTGGGGAAGCAAGATTATCAACTGGAGTAGATCTGTATTCTAGCAAGGCAAGGACGGGGTTGCTTCCATCAGCCTTAGCTTTGGACAAGATGCATTTTGCAATCTGTACAGCCTTCTCTGCAAGTCCATTCGATTGTGGGTAGCCAGGGCTGGAGGTGATGTGTTTGATGTGTTTGAAATCCCAGTCTGCAGCAACGTCTGAGAAATTCTCTGAGGCAAACTGTGGTCCGTTGTCATTGATGAGGACTTCTGGGATGCCGCGGCGTGCAAATTGAGCTAATAGCTTTCTGATTATGGACATGGCTGTCGTAGTGGAGAGCTCATCGATCTCGAAGTAGCGGCTGTAATAGTCCACTGTTATCAGGAAGGATCTGTCTTGCCAATTGAAGATATCGGTGCCAAGCTTCTGCCACGGTCGAGTTGGGACTTCGTGGGATAGGAGTGGTTCCTTTGGGTTTGCTGGGCTCATACTGGCACAGATGGTACAGGCTGCGACGGTGTTGTGGATCTGTTTTGTCATTCCTGGCCAGAAAATGATTTCTCTAGGTCGTTGCTTTGTGTTCTCAATTCCAATGTGGCTGGAGTGAATCTTCTTCATTATTTCCGGATGCATGGCAAGTGGTATAAGTATCTATACTTTGAAGATGATTCCATTGATGGAGGAAAGTTCATCTCTGAAGTTCCAGAACTCACTGATGGTTGATTTGCAGTCTGTACGAAGTTCAGGCCATCCATTCTGTATGGTTGACTTCTAATCTTGCAGTTGAGGGTCTTCTGCAGTGGCTTTCTGAATTTGCTTCATTTTCTCATCGGTGAAGGGCAGATTCTCGATGACAGTGTGGACGTATGCGTTGATGTCTTCAGCAGTTTCACTGTCTTCTGGTTCTGCTGGAAGGAAGTTTCGTGACAGTGCGTCAGCTATTGGTATGTTCCGTCCAGGGACATATGCGATGTCTAGGTCGTACTTCTGTAGTTGTAGTAGCATTCGCTGGAGGCGCGGTGGTGCTGCTGCTAGTGGCTTCTTCATGATACTTTCTAAGGGTTTGTGATCTGTCTGTACGATTGCTCTTTGACCAAAGATGTATTGGTGAAACCTTTTGCATCCGAAAGCAATTGCATAGAGCTCTTTCTCTATTTGTGACCCTCCACCACGGAATGAGTCGCTTTGTCCCCCTGGGCCATTTTCAGTTTTTTACTCTGTCTGAACGTATTTTAAATGGCAATCACAATGGTGAAAACCGTATGAAAATCGGACAATTAGTCTCCGAGTTACATGTATTTGAATATACCCACCCTCGGAAATGTGTTTCTGAGAAAATTTGAAATAAAAGTTTTGAAACTCCAGCACAACAGTTTCCTTAGCAACCATACATGCATTTCTTTGAAATTTGGCACAGTCATACAACATAACATAAACAACTAACATACAAATTTTGAGTTTGAAACATAAAGTAATTTATTGTCAACTTTGTTTCAGAAAATACACTAAAATGTACGTTCACGGCTAAATTGTCACAATGGCCTACTGATCAAAAACCTATTCATAATAATTTTAAAATCAGTGCTAATGTGCACAGGTCCAAGAAACACAAAACAAAATGCTATGTGATATCACTAAACTGTTTGTGTAGTAAAGTATGGGGATGGGGGGGGGGGGGGGGGGGGGGGGGGGGGTGCACAATGATTGTTATACTATTTATACGCCACAATGGGAACTGATGATTTTCGTTTAGCTGTCGGTCCCGACGACCGGGAGAAAGCAGCAAGCACCGATTGTAATGGGGGGAAAAAGCAACAACTCAGCAAGAATTCTTCATGGATGTTCAGAGCCTGTAGTGCACATGAATACTCTTATACTTTGAATGACAATAATAGTAAGCATGTATTTAGAACACGTACTCATTACCGGTAGTAACGTGACTGGGACCGATTTTTGCTGGGAGGCTGGAATTAGGTTGTGGGGGAATACCGGTAAGCAAAAATCTTAGCGAGATCCCTGAATGTGGACACAATTCATTATGCCATTCAAAATGTGATGGAGGGTCACATTAAATAAATGTTAGTCTGAACTGTAGGCCTAAGCTGTAGGCAAGCGATCACTACAGAATAGACAACAACAGTAAAACACTGTTTATCAAGAATAGTATTGCTTCTGCTATCTTTCCCCTCTCTTGGTAACAGCTATCACTAACGAATTTTACGAACTTGCACGATGAAGTTCAAATTAAATACTAATGAAAAATATTTCAGCATAGAGTATACCTTCTGAGAACTCCTTCATGTCCAGTCTTCTTGCCATCACCTCATCATCAGAAAACTGTGCAATGCAACCCTGCTTTGTTGACTCCGTAGAACCTTCAGCCTTCTTGACTTTGCATCTGCAGTCAAATCCCTCCACCTTTCGCCTTTCCTCATCAGGATGTTGAGTTGCATGATACTGTTCATTGTTCACATCACATTCAGCAACCAGTGGTTGATCGTCGTTGTCACTGTATCTTCACCTTCGGATCCTTCCTCACCCAAACCAACACTCACTTCATCACCACTTTCCTCGTCATCGTCGCTGAAGCCGTCTTCCTCTGATGCTGGTGTTGTAAAGTAATCTCGGATTAAACTTTCTATCTGTTCACTATCTCCGTGGTCCGTAATGTTAGAATCTCGAGCGGAATTCAAAGCTTTGACAACAATTAAATTTTCTTCAGACACGCTATGGGACGCCATCTTGAATAGAAGCATCGCGCTGGTTGGCCGATTGACGTCACGTGCACGCATTTGGCCAATCACGGCGCGGAACCCCAGCCTTGGTGACGTGTTGTTTATAAAGGTGTCCCCTCAGGATTATTGTTTTCAGCTTTCTAATTGGCTTTCTATTTGAAACCAACCAATCGTATTCTTGGTAACAAAGACATTTACACACAATCATGTGTAACACAGTGGGTCCACTCAAAAAATAGAGGGGTGACAGGTAGTTAAAAAGTGTTGATTTTTGCACGATTGCTTTGCCAAAATCGGACGGGTAGTGCTTATTAAACACATTTTTTACTAACTTTGGAAGCGAATTTTACTATAATATTTACAGAAACTTGTAGATAAAGGATTACTGAACCAGAAACAACCAAAAACTCAAAATCGACAACCCACACCCCTTGTACCTATTTCCAGTGCTAGCGCCGAATGGTTCCAGGGACAAAGCGTCTCATTCCGTGGTGGAGGGTCACATTTGTGCATAGTTCTGCTCTGAGGAGGTGAGGGATTTTGACGCGAAGGCAACAGGTTTGTCATCTTGGAAAATCGCAGCTCCGAGACCATGTTTACTTGCATCTACCTGGAGTGTGACTGGTTTTGCAGGATCGTAGAAGGCAAGTACTGGTAGACTGGAGATGATGGTCTTTGCTTGTTGGAGTGCCTCTTCCTGTTGCTGGGGCAGTCATCTCCTGGACAGCTTTTACCTTGGCTGGGTCTGGTTTCAGACCTTCGGCAGACACGATGTGTCCAAAGTACTCCACTTCTTCTGCAGCAATGGTGAGCTTGTCAGGATTCAATTTCAGATTCTTCTCTTCTGCTCTTTGGAGTGCCGCTCTGAGATTCACGTCATGCTCCTTGCGTGTTTTCCCTGTGATAAGGATATCATCCACGAGGGTCGTGACTCCGGGTATTCCTTCAAATGTTTCTTCAATCTTGCGTTGAAATTCGTCCTGGGCGTTGACAAGTCCAAATGGTAGACGCAGGAATCTGTACCTTCCAAACGGGGTGTTGAAGGTGGTCAAGAAGGAGGAATCTGTGTCTAGCTTCATCTGCCAGTAGCCTGATCTTGCGTCGAGTTTGCTGAAAAATCTGGCGCCTGTCATGTTGGCTAGGGCATCTTCACGAGTTGGCATTGGATAGTGCGGTCTCTTGATGGCATAATTGAGGTCTCTGGGGTCCAGGCAAATACGTAGTTTCCCGTTGGGTTTCTGCACAACTACTAGTGAATTGACCCAAGTCTGTTGGCTCTGTCACCTTGGCAACTGTTCCTGTCTCCACCATGGCATGTAGGTCTTTCTTCAGCTGTTCCTTTATAGAGTGTGATATACGGCGAGTAGGGTGAACAACTGGCGTTGCATCTGGTTTCAGGTGTATCTTCACCTCGCCCTCGAGGCATCCTAGACCAGTGCAGAGCTTCTTGTACTCTGTCAGTACAGTGTCTTTGGTTGCCGGTGTTACCTCTGAATCCACAGACATGATAAGCTGGATCAGGTTCAAGTCAAGGCATGTCTGGAGACCAAGGATTGGCTGTGAGTGTCCTGTTTTTGCCACGTAGAATCTAGAGTGCTTCTGTTTGTCCTTGTAGAAGCAATTCATGTCCACATATCCCTTGACATCCAGTGGTTGTCCTGTGTGTCCATATAGCTGCTGATAAGATTTCTTCAATCTGGGAGGTTTCTTCAGCTTGTTGTAGGCTGACAATGGGAGGATGTTGACCTGGGCACCTGTGTCGAGCTTGAACCGCACGGCGTTGCCTGTCTGGAGCTGTATCTCTGCATATGCAGTTTTAGGTTGACTGTTCTGGTGATCGACGGTGTCGATGACAAGTCGGTGGGTCTCTTCGTCACTCTCCCCTTCCACATTGTGGATTTTTCTTTGGTTCCCTCGCTTCTTCTTGAAGCACACCTTTGCAAAGTGATTTTGCTTGTGGCAGTACAAGCATTCCTTTCCAAACGCAGGGCACTGTTTCCTGCAATGTTTATTGCCACAATTCCGACAAGGAAAGGTGTCTGGCTTTTCGGCTGTGTTTTTGGTGCTTTCCTTCCTACGTGTATGAAGTGCATCTACTGTGTCACTTGTCACCATTTTTGCAAGCTGCTTCTTGGTAGCTTCAGATGTGGTGATTTCTATAGCTTTTTGCATGGTAAGCGTATCACCTTCATGCAGCAGTTTCTCACGAATGTCTTGTGAAGCTACTCCTGAGACAATTCGATCCCTCACCATGTCGTCTGGCTTGTCATATTCACAGTCTTTGACCATGTTCCTTAGGTCTGTGACGAAAGCTTCGAAGGTTTCTCCATGTTGTTGTTTTCTCTCTTGAAAGACATGTACAAAACGTCAATGTCGTTGCTGTCATCGCCTGAGAGATTCCATGAATTGAATATTTCTCTCCCTGTCTCTCCTACCCATATGAGAAGATATGCACATTTGCTTTCATTCTCCACGTTTTTGAGAGGACCTTGAAACATCAATTCAGCATGCTGCCTGAATTTTTTCCATTGCTCGGTGAGGTTTGGTGCATTCCAGTCGATGACTGGGACGTGCGATGCTGCATTTGCCATATCGAGAATTCAAATCATGGCGTGTTTGTACTCACTTGGGACTGAGAAGAAATATCCCTTTTGCAGGCTCCTTTTGCAGGAAATATGCACATACGGTGTTGAAATAGGCGTTGGTCCATCCTTCTGACACCATGTAATGTTCTTGGGTATGTCACAGATGTAGTGATGACCCAAGACAGTATTCTGGTAGGACAGCGTGCTGGTTTATTCAGCCATTTTGATACAGGGCAATGCTCTGATCTCCAGGGGAGGTAACTCTTATTAATAAAGGACAGTTATGGAAGGGTTGCTTCCCTTAGTTCTGCAGTTATTTGTTTACCAAATGTTACACAGGGTACCTTCAAAATCGAGTGATTACAAGCAGAGAAACTATCGTTTTTGTGGAGAGATCTGATCTCGCGCAACATGGCTGACGATCCTGCAGCGATCAGTGAAGGGAGTGATATCGAAGCTGATTCAGATGAGGAGTTCAAAGCACTTTCGGGAGACTACTGTAGCGATCGTTTGGGTGCAGAACAGTCGCAGGAGTGGTTTGAGTTTCTGGAGGAGGATGTCGAAGAGGAGTTCGAAGGATTCCAGGGAGAGTGGAAGTATGAGAACTCTAGACCATGCCTCCGCCATGATTTTCTTCTAAACCGGAGGCATGGTCTAAAGTTCTCATACTTCCACTCTCCCTGGAATCCTTCGAACTCCTCTTCGACATCCTCCTCCTCCAGAAACTCAAACCACTCCTGCGACTGTTCTGCACCCAAACGATCGCTACAGTAGTCTCCCGAAAGTGCTTCGAACTCCTCATCTGAATCAGCTTCGATATCACTCCCTTCACTGATCACTGCAGGATCGTCAGCCATGTTGCACGAGATCAGACCTCTCCACAAAAACGATCGTTTCTCCGCTTGTAATCACTCGATTTTCACTCTGTAAACGTGGGAAGGAAGTGTGTTTATTTGGCTACCCAGAGTGCTTAGTATCTGCCACATCAAATCCGTGACTAATTTTAGGAAATGCGATGGAAGTATGCTCCACCAAATTTAATACCGATGTTCGACCAACAACTTGATTTCTTTTTTCAAAACTCAAGTGAAAAAAAAATCAAATTTCAGCTCCTACTTGCTCGATTTTTGATCTGTAAGTGCTGAAAGAAAGCGGATACACTAAGCTTTCCAGCATGCCTAGCGTCTGTCATGTGATATCAATGACTATTTTTAGAACAGCGATCGGAGTGGAGTACTATCAAATGCCACGCTGGTTTTCGGCGACAAATAAACTTTCTTTCGAAACCTAACGGATAAAAATTTATTTCTCCACTCCTACTAGCTCGATTTTCAATCTGTGAACGCTGAATGGAGGCATTTTGACTCTGCTATCAGCATGTCTAGCAGTAATCATGTGATATCAATAGCTATTTAAGTCTATGCGATGGAGGCACAGCCACCGTCAAATGCGACGTGCGCGTCGCATCCGGTCTGAAAGGGAGATATAACGTGCGCGGCGCATCCGGTCGGAAAGGGTTAACCCATTTCCGCCGGATGCGACGTAAACGTCGCATCCTATAGTAGCTCTGTAAAACGGATTGAGGCAAGTCAATCTTGTCGGCCTATCAACACCGCAAGGAATTGTGGGATAGCTGCGAATGCCTGTCCGCACAATGCGAAAATTTTGTCGCGATCGGTGATCTAGAACCAAAGTTATTGATGTTTTAATCTTGTGACATTTCGATTTTTGGAATGTTTTGTCAAAATGGCTGACGAAGGATCTGATATGAGTGAGGGAAGTGACATTGAAGTGGATTTAGACCCAGAATCTTCCCAAGTTGGTGACGAACGTGACAGATTAGACATCAAGCAAGATGGAGGCGAGTTTTCAGAAGAAGAATCGGATGAAGATGTCAGTGAATCCAGAGCAGCAAGTGAGTGGAAGTACACAGGTTTAACCCAACACTCTGAAGAAACTTTCAAGCGAACAAGGGCATGCCATATTAGACTCTTTTGGTGTAATTTTGCTTGGTCTGGATATTTCATGATTCGTGATTCAAGATCTGTGTGGAATCCTACACCAGAATGTGGATTACTTTGCTTGATTTCTGCATGAAAATGCCAAGGTATGTATATGAATGAGATGTGTTTGCACAAGTTCTAAAGACAACAATTTCACTGACATCAGGATGTTATATCCTCCAGTCCAGAAAATGAAGAATAATGTTTAGAAATCTCATAAATGTTCAGAGATGATGCAAAAATGGTTAGTAGTTCAGACCTGCCAACCCACCATCATGCCAAAGAGTAGCATCCAGAGCTATTTGGAGTAGCATTGAAGAAATGGGCGTAGCGGAGGTTGGGGGGGGGGGGGGGAAAGAGATAAGGCAGTGAAGGTGGCGCTGAACCGCCGGCGTGAAAGCGGGGGGGGGGGGGGGGGGGGGGGTGTTGGAAGAGATAAGGCTGTGAAGAACCGGCGGCGTGAACGTGAAAGCGGGGGGGGGGGGGGGGGGGGGAAGAGTGAATTCTCCATCACGGTCAAAAGTTCAAGCACACGGCAAAAGCGTAGTTTTTACGGACGAGCATAGCCGCGTAGCAAACATGTCCAAAGCGTAGCATGCTACGCCTAAAGCATAGCACTTGGCAGGTCTGGTAGTTTTGCCCATGTTAATTATTTTGTCATCTGTGAAAGTTCAATGAAGATAACAATCATATGCTATGCTAGAAAGAGTTTTGTGTCATGTAACAAGATTTTATTTCTCTTTTTAATTATGATACTGTGTAAAGCATTGTTCTTATTTTGTGAAAGATGATGACATAATAACAAAGCACAATATCTTAGTAACAAATAAGTGGCTAATTGATATACATACATTGACCAAAAAAGAAGGGCAAAGCGCATACGACTCACATGCTTGACCTTGACCTTTATATGACCTTGACCTTCAGGTGACCTTCAAGGTCAAGGTCAAACAACTAAACCTACCAATGACATCATACACAAAGAAATGCTTTACACATTTTTCCTACCAAAATACATGTGACCTTGACCCAACGTCAAGGTCATCCAAGGTCGTGCAACACAAAGCTGTTAATTCAAGACATAGGAAGCACAATGGTGCTTATTGGCACTTTCTACCATGAGATATAGTCACTTTTAGTGGTTCACTACCCCATTTTGGTCACATTTCATAAGGGTCAAAGTGACCTTGACCTTGATGATATGTGAACAAATGTGTCTCATGATGAAAGTATAACATGTGCCCCACATAATTATTAAGTTTGAAACAGTTATCTTCCATAGTTCAGGGTCAAGGTCACTTCAAAATATGTATACAGTCCAACTTTGAAGAGATCCTGTGACCTTGAAGCAAGGTCAACCAAACTGGTATCAAAAGATAGGGCTTGCTTTGACCTATATACCACTTGTAGCTAAGGTCGCCATTCTCAATAACGTGGGAGAAAATTGGGAAAATGTGAAAAATGACTGTTTTTGACACCACATTTATGGCTCCTGTGACCTTGACCTTGAAGCAAGGTCAAGTCACTATGTATGTTTTTTGAGGCCTTGTCATCATACACCATCATGCCACATTTGGTGTTGATAGACTTAATAGTCTCCGAAAAAAATCCAACGTTTAAGTTTTTTACGCCCAGACGGACGGACGGACGGACGGACGACACGGCTGAGTACATAGACTCACTTTTGCTTCGCATGCGAGTCAAAAATGAGATAAATGCAAATGTCCAAGTAAAGACGGAGAATGGTAAAATGCTGATATCACAGCAAGTTTCATTTGATTTTGTGTGAAATACTTTGTAAATCATGGATGTTACTGTAATTCACTCACATGATTGATAAATGGTTCACATTCTTTTACAGTTAAAACTGTTGCATTTTAATTCATCATTTCATTTACAACAGGTTGTAAAAGTGCAGAGAATTGTCAATTTCCTCTATTTTTTCATTTTTCTTAAAATGGCAAATCAAAAGTATTTTGTAAGAGGCTAATGCTTGAAATGACTAGAAAGCCAAAAATATAAGCTTTCTTACAGTGTTTGAATCATCAAAATATCTTGTACACAAGCAGAGAAAATAAATTTTGAAACCAGTCACTGGATTTGTGTTGTTTTATTCAAAAATGCTCAGGAACCAGGGAGCTTTTTTTTTTTTACAGATAACGTTAGGCGGAAATGGGTTAAGGAGCATCTATTAAACAACTCATGTTTCCTTATCTCACCCAATTCTGGCCTCAGATTTTTTAGTAGAGCAAACGTTCATACTGCACACTTTCCATCAGATAAGCAGTCAATTTATGACTGGTACTGACACATTCCAGACAAACCTTTCAACACAAGACAAAGCTCACCATGCATCTAATGCACACTGCAGAAGAGAGGCAAACCCACTCATGCTGTGCTTACCGGCATTTCACAGACCCAGGGCTCTCCGCCCAGCTTGCAGTTGATCTGGAGGGCAATCTTGGTGGCCACACTCAGCAGCATTTTGGATTTCTGCAGAGTTCGGCTCACCACGACCTGGCTGGGCACTGCACATATGGCAAAGCATAAATCATAGCATTGTCACTAGTCAGAGTGCAGTATACCATTAGACCCCTCCATGCATGTGTAAGTAAAAGATGTATGTGTGTAGAGCTGACTGGGCCAATTTTTCTTCTTCTTTTCATCTGTGAGCACAAAGTGAATTCATCATGAGAATTCATGATTTCCAAAGAGATATATAAAATGACTATTTTCTTCCCTCAATGACCAAAATCTAGCATCTATGTACACTTAAAAACTGCAAGGACTAAATATAGTATTAATGTAAGCTTGGTACTAAACACAAGATCTCACTTGCAGGTGCAAATGCGAAACAATGCAGAGAGCAAATGAAGCCAGAACTGCCTATAGTAATACTTGGAAAGAAGGATGATGTCATCAATAAAGTTATTTTCAGAGGTCTTTCTATGTATTCTCGAAAGGCTTTCCACTTCATAGTCTTCTTGATGCATTTATCACTCCAACGTCCAAGTACAAAATCCTTACCTCCCCTCCCAACATTGAGGAGGATGAGGAGGAGGATGAGGAGGGGGAGGAGGAGGAGGAGGAGGAGGAGGAGGAGGAGGAGGAGGAGGAGGAGGAGGAGGAGGAGGAGGAGGAGGAGGGGAGGAGGAGGAGGAGGAGGAGGAGCAGGAGGAGGAGGAGCAGGAGGAGGAGGAGGAGCAGGAGGAGGAGGAGGAGCAGGAGGAGGAGGAGGAGGGAGAGGGAAGAGGGAGGAGGAGGAGGGAGAAGGGATGACAGCAGCAGCAGCAGCAGCAGCAGAAGCAGGAGCATAATGATTAAGTCTAGAGAGCAAATGAAGCCAGAACTGCCTATAGTAATACTTGGAAAGAAGGATGATGTCATCAATAAAGTTATTTTCAGAGGTCTTTCTATGTATTCTCGAAAGGCTTTCCACTTCATAGTCTTCTTGATGCATTGATCACTCCAACGTCCAAGTACAAAAATCCTTACCTCCCCTCCCAACATTGAGGAGGAGGAGGAGGAGGAGGAGGAGGGGGAGGGAGAGGGAAGAGGGAGGAGGGAGAAGGGAGGACAGCAGCAACAGCAGCAGCAGCAGCAGCAGCAGCAGGAGCATAATGATAAAGTCTAACTCACCAGGCACCTCCAGGCAGGTGCATTTCTTGATGGCATCGTAGCGGTCCTTTCGGTTGTTGGGCACCACCACTACTGCCATCTGCACTCCTGGCTTGACGTACTCACGGATGGCTCTCTTGAACTCCTCATTGGAGTCCCTGGTGGGTTGCACACTGAAACATCAGCCAAAGGCTTTGACCCTCCCTTTCTCTGTAATCCCTCTGTACAGAATAAGGAAAAGTGAGGCTCTGTGGCCGAGTGGTTAGCGCGCTGGACCTACAGTCGCTTGCGGCCAGTGGGTGCGGCGTTCGAAGCTGCACGGTCCCCAGAGTTGCATCCTTGAGCAAGATGCTTAACTCGCATTGCTTCTCCCCACCCAGGAGTGAAACCGGGTACCTCGCAGGAGTACTAAGCACGCGCCTTCCCTACTCCTCCCCAAACGGCCCTCTTCAGGGCTACCAAATGGCCCTCCTCAGGGCTCCTCCCCACCCAGGAGTAAAAAAACCGGGTGTCTGCAGAATCTTTACTTTATTGAAGGCGGCAGACTAAAGAAAGGAAAAGAAAGAAAGAAAGGTTTTGCAAAACTACACTTCAACCAAGATTGCATTGTGCAAAATATTCATCCAATAGCATTGTACCCTGAAGTGGTTTCTGAGCTATGCTTTTCTGGTCCAAAAACAATATCATATGTCTTTTCTCTTTGTGGGGAGTAAATCAAGCAGCCAAGCTCATGCAACTAAACAATCATTCTTTTAACTATAACACATTAAATAAACACATATGATCTACTACCTTGTTCAACTGCTACGAGTCAAATGAACATTTTTTAAAACCGTAACATGGGGGGGGGGGGGGGGGAAATCAGTTCCATGGGTAGGCCTGACTTTTTTTTTTCTTTTTTTTTTGAGGGGGTACAGATTGAGACTGCACATTTGTGTGGGTACTAATGTATTTTAATTAAGAAATGTCATGTACACACTAGATTAACAAGAAGGGCAAAGCCCATACGACTCACATGCTTGACCTTGACCTTTATATGACCTTGACCTTTATATGACATAGACCTTCAGGTGCCCTTCAAGGTCAAACAACTAAATCTACCAATGACATCATACACAAAGAAATGCTTTACACATTTTTCCTACCAAAATACATGTGACCTTGACCCAACGTCAAGGTCATCCAAGGTCATGCAACACAAAGCTGTTAATTCAAGACATAGGAAGCACAATGGTGCTTATTGGCACTTTCTACCATGAGATATAGTCACTTTTAGTGGTTCACTACCCCATTTTGGTCACATTTCATAAGGGTCAAAGTGACCTTGACCTTGATGATATGTGAACTAATGTGTCTCATGATGAAAGTATAACATGTGCCCCACATAATTATTAAGTTTGAAACAGTTATCTTCCATAGTTCAGGGTCAAGGTCACTTCAAAATATGTATACAATCCAACTTTGAAGAGCTCCTGTGACCTTGACCTTGAAGCAAGGTCAACCAAACTGGTATCAAAAGATAGGGCTTGCTTTGACCTATATACCACTTGTAGCTAAGGTCGCCATTCTCAATAACGTGGGAGAAAATTGGGAAAATGTGAAAAATGACTGTTTTTGAAACCACATTTATGGCTCCTGTGACCTTGACCTTGAAGCAAGGTCAAGTCACTATGTATGTTTTTTGAGGCCTTGTCATCATACACCATCATGCCACATTTGGTGTTGATAGACTTAATAGTCTCCGAGAAAAATCCAACGTTTAAGTTTTTTACGCCCGGACGGACGGACGACACGGCTGAGTACATAGACTCACTTTTACTTCGCATGTGAGTCAAAAAATGAAGGGTAGGCAGGAAAAAAAGTATCTGTTGGGTTACCATAACCACAACTTTATTTGAGGTGGGGGTGGGTGGGGAGACCTACCTAAAACCTAAGCATGACAAGTTGGGTTTCTTAAAATGACATGCACTTACAACGTGGGCCGACTGATGTTCATGTTCATGGGTGGTCCCACGGTGATGAGAGAGTTGACCAGCTGGTCTGCAAGCTGCATGGTGTGCTGCAGACTGACCACCAGCCACTTGGTCAGCGGCACTGCCGTGATCATGTGCTTCCCCCGCATATCTCGGCTCCAATCCATCTCGTCCCTCCGATAGTTCAGGTGGACATGGTTCTTGGTCTGAGCAAAACAAAGTCATTCAGTTGTTGGAGTGAGAAGAATTACATCTGGCACTCATTATCGTCTCCAAGGATAAATCCTTAATACAATCTGATGATCTTGGCAAGTTTCAAACATCTCACGGATGAGAATTAGCCAACTTGGAATGAATATCAAACCACAGCACCACTGCCCTTCCAATGCCTCTAATCTAAATCAACAGCCATGACACCCTCCATCCAAAGGCATGTTGTGACAAAGGCAGATGAAGAGTTGGTCTAGTATGGGAGGCAACTGTGCCTAGACTGTTGTATGAAGGCTTTCTATTCAGACTGAGTGCCATGATCCTTTCCCCAAGGCTGATGGTTCAAGCAAAACCAATGAAGTTTTGGTTTGGCCATCATGATTCCCTATGCTATAATAGGCATTATCTACAGAAGGAGTCAAGCAACTTTTTTCTTTTCTGAGCTTCCTCAACAGCAGGAAATCTTGTCACACAGCCAGCCATCCCTGCCTTTCCCTCTGTCAAGGCCAACTCCAGTCTGAACAACATGGTGAAGATGGGACATTTCTATTCAAAATCACCCTTCACTTACTCGAAGAGTTTTGCACAGTGTCAAGGCCAGCCTAGTCAGCCGTACTGATATTATCACTCACCCCCCACCCCACCCTCTCACCTTGACTTGGTGGAAATGACAGAAGCAAGAGACTACTTTGGCAAGTCCTTGCACCCTTGACATGGAAACAGCTTACCATAGGCTTAAACATAGAGATGGGCTCCTGGGGCAGCACTCGGCCCTGCAGTTTGATCAGATCCTTGGCAAATACCAGGTCCCACCCTCGGAACAGCTGTGCTATCTCTGGCTTCCTGGAAACATCAATCACATATAATCAGCAATTAAATATCAACCCTCATATCACTCTGAGAGAATCAAAAGAAAAGGTTCATAAGGTCCATCTGCTCTTGAACATTAATCAGGGTATGGTAACATATATTTGGCATCATTATTCTTTTATCCCTTACCTTCAGTTCCTCATTACACACATCATCAAGTCAATGCACAACATCCATCAGCCACACCACTACCACTAGGTGCATGACCACCCGAACACAAGCTCTAGCATGAACAGGTCACAACAGAAAGCAGCACCAGAGCATGAGCTCAATACAGTAACACTTAGCTCATCCACCTGCACTATCAAGTACCACACTATCCTGCATACATATAATGATGATGATGGATGGTTCCTGGAACCCGAGGATTACTGGTGGGGGAAATCTCACGCGACATGCCCTCTGGTGACTGTAGACTTTCTTCCTGCCTGCACTTCTTCGTATGTGCAAGTATGTGTATTTGTACTCCAACCTCACTCTTTCAGCTAACCATCTTTCCAGTGGCTCAGCAGGCTAAGATGATTGTAGCAACCACAAAGCTGTAGGGTTTTTTTAAATCAGTTTCCTTCTCTTAGCTTCTGGCTCAATATCCTTCCTCTGAGGCATGGGGGATTTTCTATCCGATTTGGCTCTCTTAGCCATTGTCTCTCCCAAGACTCTCGCCAGGCACTGAGGCTATTTGCCCAGAGGTGGGGGTTTGATTCATGGGGACTAGGGCACATCTGCACATATGTGGGCCATGCTACACATAATAAGTACTGCAACATACACCAGTACCACAAACAATACATCAGTGCCAAGAAGGCATAACAAACATCAGCACAGGAGAGGAATCAACTTGACAAACCAACACAACTACAAAGTGCCACAAAGACCAACACCTCAAGGAGCTAACACACACAAGGAGCTAACACACAACAAGGAGCTAACACACAAGGAGCTAACACACACCATCATGAAAGACTCACTCGTCAAGCTTATGGCGGAAAGCCAACATCCTCTTTGCACGGTCGCCTGGGTTGACTCGAGTGTGGGATGCCACATCCTGCATCAACCTGAAGTCGCCTCGATGGATGTCAGTCAGCCCTGATGCCAACAAGCAGCCACAATCATTTCAGAGTCATTCCCACTCCAATTAGCAAGTGTTGTCAGTTCTAAGGGTCAAGAAAGTCACATTCACTTAGCACTATCTAAATTACAACCATTGAATTATCAATGCAACTCCCAAAGATCATGCAAAAGTCAATTTGAATTTTCTGTCTCAACAAGATCTTGGAGTTATTTTTATCAGTCAAATTTACCAGGCAACAATAAAACAATTTCAGATCCTGCTGTCTGTATTCTGTGTAATGGAGCATATCTGAAGAACAAGAAGGGCAAAGCCCATACGACTCACATGCTTGACCTTGACCTTTATATGACCTTGACCTTCAGGTGACCTTCAAGGTCAAGGAACTAAACCTACCAATGACATCATACACAAAGAAATGCTTTACACATTTTTCCTACCAAAATACATGTGATCTTGACCCAAGGTCAAGGTCACCCAAGGTCATGCAACACAAAGCTGTTAATTCAAGACATAGGAAGCACAATGGTGCTTATTGGCACTTTCTACCATAAGATATAGTCACTTTTAGTGGTTCACTACCCCATTTTGGTCACATTTCATAAGGGTCAAAGTGACCTTGACCTTGATATGTGAACAAATGTGTCTCATGATGAAAGTATAACATGTGCCCCACATAATTATTAAGTTTGAAACAGTTATCTTCCATAGTTCAGGGTCAAGGTCACTTCAAAATATGTATACAATCCAACTTTGAAGAGCTCCTGTGACCTTGACGCAAGGTCAACCAAACTGGTATCAAAAGATAGGGTTTGCTTTGACCTATATACCACTTGTAGCTAAGGTCGCCATTCTCAATAACGTGGGAGAAAATTGGGAAAATGTGAAAAATGACTGTTTTTGAGACCACATTTATGGCTCCTGTGACCTTGACCTTGAAGCAAGGTCAAGTCACTGTGTATGTTTTTTGAGGCCTTTTCATCATACACCATCATGCCACATTTGGTGTTGATAGACTTAATAGTCTCCGAGAAAAATCCAACGTTTAAGTTTTTTACGCCCGGACGGACGGACGACACGGCTGAGTACATAGACTCACTTTTGCTTCGCATGTGAGTCAAAAAAGGGTGCAGAGGCCAATAACTGCTTATGCATGCAGTGCTCTTCGACTCAAACACATAACAAACAAATTCAGCAGTGGTGGTTCATTTTTCTCACATACCTGTTGAGTGATCAAGTTTCTCTAGTAAAAACACAGAACTAATTTATCATACAGTAATCAATCAAGTTTTCTCACCTGTGAGAGTGCACAGCTCTGGAATGAGGTAGAGGTTGTCGCTCTTGCCTCCACGGATGTCCTTGGCCTTGGGCCTGGACACCAGAAGGGGCTGGTCCTTGTCCTTGATGACTATGCCATATTGCTGAAAAGTTGGGCGGACAGGAAGACTATAGTGCAATACATCACTACTGGCGACTGGAAGATCATCTGCCACTGATTGGAACAATGCTATCTATGACAGGATCATTGAGCAGGTGCTGCCAGTAATTAAACAATTCTGACATAGTATTTTCTAGGTGTATGTTATCTTCAGGGTTCGTATGTCACAACCCTCAGAAGAAATCAAAGAATCTAATTTTCCCACTCTTATCTATCTTGATGTTAGAATTATGTCCAATTATGTACTTGTTCCTCAAATAAGAAAGTCAGAATTTCACACAACTAACACCTCATTACAATATCATGTCAAATCAGGCCCATTTTCTATGATTGAGAAAAACAGATCTGCTTTCACTTGCCTTCTTGTAGTAGTCCATGTAGGAGATTTTGTCCCCTCCAGTCAGTGTGAAGCAATCCATTGGCTTGGCATCAAAGTCAATGTCATCCACTTTGTAGGTGCGATTGTTGTACCTGATCATCAAAGCAGGTTAACTGCTGTATCCATCAATGCCAAAAAGCCATCACAATTAAAAACCACAACTTCTAATAATGCAGCCAGCAGACATTCTTAATTTTCACTGCCTTTTGGGATGAGCTTCAGGTGTGAGCAGGTCAAAGCAGTGGTGGTGATATCAGGTCAAGGTGCCCAGCAGGCTCGGAAGTCTAAGTAAAGGTCCAAGTCAGCATAGGTCATACACTTATGCTTTTAAAAACTTTCATCTTTCTCCTATACAACTTTGGACAGGAAAACAATCAAGAAACTCAGAAATGCTGAGAATGCATCTCTGTACCCCACAGAAGATGGGTAAGCCTCTCTCTATTGGTCTCTGGCATTTGCATTTGAGTTCCCAACCTCAGCACCAACTGTCAGGCATATAAACTACCTGATAGTTTGACAGATGATGATGCAGGCAATGATGCAATGGGAACTTTGTAATGGACCACCACTTGCAAGAATTTCCCATTCTTGTGGGCCATGAGGGATTAGGGAAAAGAGACAACCAAAGAGAGATCATGGAAACCAGTTTTATCATCAGAAGCAGTCCTACGATTCCCTATTTACCTTGTGAGCACGATGGAGCCAATGACTTGTTTGAGGGTCTCCTGCCTGAAATCCTCAAGCCTTCTGTGCTCCTTATAAATGCCCTGCATGACATCCAGCACTGTCTCAAATCGCAGCACCTTGTGGGCCACGTCCAACCCCAGCAGCAGTTGGTCCTCATGGGGCAACACAGATGACATGAAGCCCGGCATCACCGACAACCTATACATGGCAAGCATACATATATGCACACGCAGTCTGCATGCAGTCAGCACACAAAAAGAATTTACCAACCTGGCCCATTCAGCAAAGATAGCATGCACACAGCAATTACACATACACTTACTGTCACTGCACAGTGACCAACTCTTGAGCACAAGCAGATGAGGCCAGCAGAGATGAAACACCATCAACAAGATTCACACATTGCTGACTGCCTGGAGAGAGCACACACACAAAACAATCACACAAAATTAACATGAACAGCAAGAGCATGTCTAAATACACTGTGCACAAAACACACATTTGTCAAAAGAACAAAGTTTGAATCCTAAGAACATCTACAGGTGTACTTAACCCATTTTCGCCGGATGCGACGTACGCGTTACATCTACCTTTACTGACGGATGCGACGTACAGGTCGCATCCTATAGTAGCTCTGTAAAACGGATTGAGGCAAGTCAATCTTGTCGGCCTATCAACACCGCAAGGAATTGTGGGATAGCTGCAATAGGCTGCGCGCACTTGGCGAAAATTTCGTCGCGATCGGTGATCTAGAACCAAACTTATTGATGTTTTAATCTTGTGACATTTCAATTTTTGGAACGTTTTGTCAAAATGGCTGACGAAGGATCTGATATGAGTGAAGGAAGTAACATTGGAGTGGATTTAGACCCAGAATCTTCCCAAGTTGGTGACGAACGTGACAGATTAGACATCGAACAATGTGGAGGGAAGCGAGTTTTCAGAAAAAGAATCGGATGAAGATGTCAGTAAACCCAGAGCAGCAAGTGAGTGGAAGTACACAGGTTTCACCCAACGCTCTGAAGAAACTTTCAAGCGAACAGGGGCATGCCATATTAGACTCTTTTGGTGTAATTTTGCTTGGTCTGGATATTTCATGATTCGTGATTCAAGATCTGTGTGGAATCCTACACCAGAATGTGGATTACTTTGCTTGATTTCTGCATGAAAATGCCAAGGTATATGTATATGAATGAGATGTGTTTGCACAAGTTCTAAAGACAACAATTTCACTGACATCAGGATGTTATATCCTCCAGTCCAGAAAATAAAGAATAATGTTTAGAAATCTTATAAATGTTCAGAGATGATGCAAAAATGGTTAGTAGTTTTGCCCTTGTTAATTATTTTGTCATCTGTGAAAGTTCAATGAAGATAACAATCATATGCTATGCTAGAAAGAGTTTTGTGTCATGTAACAAGATTTTATTTCTCTTTTTAATTATGATACTGTGTAAAGCATTGTTCTTATTTTGTGAAAGATGACATAATAACAAAGCACAATATCTTAGTAACAAATAAGTGGCTAATTGATATACATACATTGACCCAAAAATGAGAAAAATGCAAATGTGCAAGTAAAGACGGAGAATGGTAAAATGCTGATATCACAGCAAGTTTCATTTGATTTTGTGTGAAATACTTTGTAAATCATGGATGTTGCTGTAATTCACTCACATGATTGATAAATGGTTCACATTCTTTTACAGTTAAAACTGTTGCATTTTAATTCATTTCATTTACAACAGGTTGTAAAAGTGCAGAGAATTGTCATTTTCCTCTATTTTTTCATTTTTCTTAAAATGGCAAAACAAAAGTATTTGTAAGAGAGGCTAATGCTTGAAATGACTAGAAAGCCAAAAATATAAGCTTTCTTACAGTGTTTGAATCATAAAAATATCTTGTACACAAGCAGAGAAAATAAATTTTGAAACCGGTCACTGGATTTGTGGGTTTTTTTTCTTCAAAAATGCTCAGGAACCAGGGAGCTTTTTTTTACAGATAATGGTAGGCGAAAATGGGTTAAGAAAGAATCTATTATAACCACATTGAAAATGGTGAGTGTCAGTCCATGCATTTAAACTGACATACATGTATGGTGCAGTTCATCTTTCCTAAAGAGTGTTTTCTTACTTTTTCCTACCTAGATCACTGCATTCACCAGTGGATACCAGAACATACTGATAGTGATGATGCCAATTTATCTTGGTGTGCATCATGAGCAAAAAAGGTGACAATTATATATTTTTTCTAAATAAATGCATTTCCTAGCACCATTGTAAAAACTGTAAATAGCATGACTGCAAGTCTGGAATGGGGGTGCAGCTTTGTAAAAAGTAACTTACTTGTGGTTGGGCAGGTCAGCACGATTCTCCACATCAAAGTAGTGTCGACCAATCTGCTTCAAACCAAGCAGGCCCAGAGCTCTGCAAGTCACAATATCTGCCATGACGTCGCGTGTTGTCGCAAAAACTTTTTTCACTGTCTGTGCACAGGGAGCCATTTGATAACTATCAACAACCATCAATAGCCATCATGGATGTGACAAGACAGCATCAATGATGCAATTCCAATAGGAAATCTTCGCACAAGTGAAGACATGGCTCATATGAAGAAATTACCGAGGTACATAAAATAAATTTACACTTCCCAGGCATGCCTTTCCAAAGACAACTGAAATTGGGGATTTATACAGACCAACACTAACAAGAAGGGCAAAGCCCATACGACTCACATGCTTGACCTTGACCTTCACATGACCTTCAGGTGACCTTCAAGGTCAAGGTCAAACAACTAAACCTAGCATTGACATCACACGCTATGAACTGCTTTACACATTTTCCCTACCAAAATACATGTGACCTTGACCCAAGGTCAAGGTCATCTAAGGTCATGCAACACAAAGCTGTTAATTCAAGACATAGGTAGCACAATGGTGCTTATTGGCACTTTCTACCATGAGATATGGTCACTTTTAGTGGTTCACTACCCCATTTTGGTCACATTTCATAAGGGTCAAAGTGACCTTGACCTTGATATGTGACCAAGTGTATCTCATGATTAAAGTATAACATGTGCCCCACATAATTATTAAGTTTGAAACAGTTATTTTTCATAGTTCAGGGTCAAGGTCACTTCAAAATATGTATACAATCCAACGAGCTCCTGTGACCTTGACCTTGAAGCAAGGTCAATCAAACTCGTATCAAAAGATAGGGCTTACTTTGCCCTATATACCATATATAGGTCAGGTAACCAATCTAAAAAACTTCAGAGAAAATTGAGAAAATGTGAAAAATGGCTGTTTTTTAGACAACATTTATGGCCCCTGCGACCTAGACCTTGAAGCAAGATCAAGTCACTATGTATGTTTTTTGAGGTCTTGTCATCATTCACCATCATGCCACATTTGGTATTGATAGACTTAATAGTCTCCGAGAAAAATCCAATGTTAAAGTTTTCGGACGCCCGGACGGACGAAACGGGTGAGTACATAGACTCACTTTTGCTAAGCATGTGAGTCAACAAAACTGCATGCCACAGGCCAAGCATCCGAACCACTGGACTTGGGGCAAATACAATCTCATCACCATCGGCAACACAGCAACTGTATTTCTTTTAATTCCACAAGAGAAAGTGGCAAGACCAAGCACTCACTTTCTGAACTGGATGTTGGCCACTTGGATAAACTGAGGGGAAGTGGTGGGCACCTCTGCAGTCCTGGTGATGGTGATTCGGATTTTGGCGTCATCTGTCTCTCGCTGGGAGTACACCTCTGTTGTTTTCTGCCCATCAGATGCAAAAATGCCACCACAAAATTACTACACAACAAAGCTAAGTCAAATGAGGTTATCAGCTAATCTCAGTGAGTCAACAGGGGATGAGATTGCTGGTGATGGATGGGTGGGAGTGGGATGGAGGGGGTGTGGGAATCTGCTTTTTTAAAATGAGATTGCGACAGTTCTTGAAATAATTATTACGTAAGCATACTATTCTGAATACAGCAGTAACATTTTGGCAAGAGCTCATGTCACTTTATATTACACAGCACGTATTTCCCAAGAGGAGGCTACAACACAATGCCCCCTCCCCAGCTGGAAGCTGTAGTCATGGATCTTTCACAGCAGCTTGCGGTAGCTTGGTCATGAGCAGTTGCAAGCAGCATGTGTGCTAGTGTGAGGTTGTAATACAGGATCACTGATCCGTCCCTCTCTTTCTATGCTCCCTACCTCCATGGCTAGAGCTGATACGTTAGTCTGTCCCATTTCTGACCTCCTCCACAAATGGGACAGATGTGTAGCCTCATTTCAAGATTTCAACCAAAAAGAGTGAGAGGAGTGAGGAATGTCAGTATTGAGATTTTGTTTATAACACAACGCTGTATGAGTTTTTCTGAACTTTCCATCAGCAGCCATCCAGCTGGTCAGCAGAGTTGAGAAACCACATTCAAAATAGCCACCACAATGACAACACTGCATTGCCTCCAACACATTGCCTAGACTTTAAAACACATTTCTCAAAACAGCAAAGCAGTGGGTACCAGTCTTTTGTAGCTCAAAACTGTCAATGTTTCTATAATCAAGCTTTTTACATTGTTGGAAAGAGAAATGTCCCAACTTTACAACCACATGCATTACCTTAAACTTTCAATAGATGACATCATGTTATGGATGGTCACATTAATCAACACTGTATTGCATCTTCACTCACCTCCTCAAGGTAGCGGGGAGTAAACAGTATCATGCCGTCAAACGCGCGCTTCTTGCCCAGCAACTCAGCATGAACATCCAGCAGTGCCATTTTCACTCTCTTGGATTCCACGGGCGGATCAAAGTCCACGTGATACTGGTACAGGTTGTAGTCAGGCTTGGTGTTGAGGGCAAAATAGTTGGACTTCAGCAGCACAGGATCCCCAGAGGAACCTGCAAGCACACCATGCATGCAACATGCATAGGGATCTCTGTCCTGCATGCTACAGTTGCAAAGTGTTTCCTTTACCCACGTTTGATCGACTGTGTAGTGTCAGTGTAGCATGCTGATAGCGCAACAATATTTTTCTTTCTTTCTTAGCTTCCTGTTGGAAAAAGTATCTAGGGTGTAATGTAAATATACTTTCATTTAAGCTGGAAAAGTCTTGTGTTGCTATACAAGAAAAATGTACTGTACACTGTGCTTGGATGTGTTCAACCTTTAATTACAGTCTCTGCTTCTCAAAATATGAGATAATAATAATAATAATAATAATAATAATAATAATAATAATAATAATAATAATAATAATAATAATAATAATAACAAACCATCAATTTCACTTCCCAGTCATTTCGCAAGTTCTACATGAAAACTAAAATATTTTATAACCTGAACAAGAAGGGCAAAGCCCATACGACTCACATGCTTGACCTTGACCTTTATATGACCTTGACCTTCAGGTGACCTTCAAGGTCAAGGTCAAACAACTAAACCTACCAATGACATCATACACAAAGAAATGCTTTACACATTTTTCCTACCAAAATACATGTGACCTTGACCCAACGTCAAGGTCATCCAAGGTCATGCAACACAAAGCTGTTAATTCAAGACATAGGAAGCACAATGGTGCTTATTGGCACTTTCTACCATGAGATATAGTCACTTTTAGTGGTTCACTACCCCATTTTGGTCACATTTCATAAGGGTCAAAGTGACCTTGACCTTGATGATATGTGAACAAATGTGCCTCATGATGAAAGTATAACATGTGCCCCACATAATTATTAAGTTTGAAACAGTTATCTTCCATAGTTCAGGGTCAAGGTCACTTCAAAATATGTATACAATCCAACTTTGAAGAGCTCCTGTGACCTTGACCTTGAAGCAAGGTCAACCAAACTGGTATCAAAAGATAGGGCTTGCTTTGACCTATATACCACTTGTAGCTAAGGTCGCCATTTCTCAATAACGTGGGAGAAAATTGGGAAAATGTGAAAAATGACTGTTTTTGAGACCACATTTATGGCTCTTGTGACCTTGACCTTGAAGCAAGGTCAAGTCACTATGTATGTTTTTTGAGGCCTTGTCATCATACACCATCATGCCACATTTGGTGTTGAGTCTCCGAGAAAAATCCAACGTTTAAGTTTTTTACGGACGGACGGACGGACGCCCGGACGGACGACACGGCTCAGTACATAGACTCACTTTTGCTTCGCATGTGAGTCAAAAATGCGCTTGAAACTCTCTTCTCCATCACCCCACAGACCTGACATCAGATGCTCTAGAATTTAGAGACAACTTTTCATACCTTGTCTTCAGCTGCGCTAGCTGAACACGATAAGAGATACCAATTACTTGCTTTTTACCCCCCCCCCCCAATTAATTCTACACATTAGGAAAGATCTTATGGGGAGGGAAGCACTGAGGCATGTTCAGAAGGCGACGAGTACTCAGTGAGTTCGCGCGAGCTGTGCAGCGCTTGTGCCAAGAAACGGCTTGTTCAGGACGCGTAGCGCTGCATGTGATTCGGCGCTTTGCAGCGCTGCGCCTCCTGAACAAGCCGCTGTTCAGGAGGGAAGCTTGGCGAGTGCATGCGTACAGACCGCGATCCTCGCCCTCCTGAACACGCCTCTGTTGTAATACTTAGATTTCCTTAAATACCGCCAACGACATATCATCTCTTGAATATGGTGAAGCAAAGAAAACTACTGTGACAAAAGAATCATAGTTCTGCTCATTATCTCATCTAAATATGAAGTGGCACCAACTTGCATGTTTTAAGCACTGTCACCAAGACCTGCTAGGTGTAGTGACTGAAAAGACAACTCAGGCTCAAAGACAACAGCTAAGGCATGAGTACCTCTCTTGTCCATGACATGTGCAGGCTTGGTGCGCAGGTCATCATAGTCCAGGTAGCGCAAGCTCTTTGTGAACTCAAACTTGCTGGGGTCACGGGGCGGTCTTGCAATGCGGATTTTCTCCACATGCTGCACCAGCTCTCCCATGTCACCTGCTTCTCCAGCCTCTCCACTCCCACCTCGAAATGCTGCCCTTCCTGTCCCTGTCTTGGGCTGAAACCAAAGCAAAATTAACTATCACTCTCCGCTTCATGTTACATCAGAATAAGATGCAAAAATGCCCAGACTCATGACATGCAAACTAATGACTTTCAATGACTTTTAATGACTGAAAAATTGTGTGTGTGTGTATGTGTGTGCGTGTGTGCGCACATGCATCTGTGGAGAAACAAAATCAAGGGTCCTTGGAAGATGGATAACTTTGTTTGTTGTGTATAGATTCAGATTAAATGAATTATCACACACCCATGCATGCATGCACACACACACACATACACTTACTCACATACTCACTCAAGGCACACACACATAATGGAAACACTGCCAAAGACTGCTGAACAAATGCTATGTGCACGCACGCTTGCTCGTCCAGGTGCCCACAACACACACACACACACACACACAAACACACACAGTGACACACACAAAATAACATGCATTCACACCCAACTCCTACCAAACTCATTGGGAGTGTATGACATGGCTGCCAGACTAACCAGAGGCTGATGGTATTGCTGCACAGTGGGACGACCAGGTGCTCCGTTCCCAATCTGCTGAGCCGAGTGACTGGATCCTTGGTGTGCAGGAGCTCCATTGCCAGGCTGCAGGGCGGAGCTTGGTCTTGACTGGGTCCCCTTCCAGGCATCAGCGGATCTATTCTGGGGCGAAGGTGACTGCAGAGGCCTGGCGTTGGAGGAGGAAGATGAGGCATGGATACCCCGTCCGCGACCCTGAAGTGGTCTGGGCTCTCCCTGACCCCCAGGCTGCCCCTCAGTGGGAGCTCCCCTTCCTCGGGCTCGTCCACGACCAGTCATGATGACCTGCAGAGGAACTGAATGCATCAGTGTCACTGGCAGAGGTTTTGAATGTACAGTAATGAAGAAAATGTAAGTGGATGTTTTTGCATGAATAATGTATGCAGGTTTATCATTAGGCATTTTTAAAGAGTTGTTTCTGGTCACCCAACCTACCTTAAATTTTGCAGCAGACTACACGCACAAACAGTGCACACTTAAATGTGCAAATCCCTCACTAGAACCGATAACTTCAATTAATCTTACTTGTACAAAAGATCATCTGCCAAAGTACATATCTGGTCCAGCACATCCACCCACCAACCCCCCCATGCATCTCAATCCCAAGTAGACAGAGGTTTCAATCAATCCACATGTACCAACTTGGCCCTAGCAGAGCTTTGATATTTTCATCTCCAGGATTCTATTTCCAAGTGCAGACCATGAGAGTACACCAAAAATGGCATCTAACGAGAAGGCAGTGTTTCACATTATGGAGTTGTGTGTGTGTGTGTGTGTGTGTGTGTGTGTGTGTGTGTGTGTGTGTGTGTGTGACCAAAGATAGTATAAATAAATATATTAAAAGATAAATCAATCAATCAATCAATCAATTAATAGTAGACAATGAACCATCTCTGCCCTAAGAGTACTTGAGGAATCCACCATTTAAGTTTAAATTAAAAGGGCATTTTCAGTGAAGACAGTTTGGTTTTAATGTTTAATCTGGCCTCTTCTAGTTCTACCTTCTTCTACAAAGAAAAGAATGAATGAGAGATTGTGTTGTGAACTATGTACAGAGATTGTGCAAATCAACTCAACTCAACTTAGCGACAGAGCGGGCATGTTTGAGCTGACAGAGATCATGCGGCAGAAAGAGGACTGCCAGTTTGCTCAGTTGCTCAATAGGGTGCGAGAAGGCCGCCACACTGAGGAGGATGTGCGGGTCATCAAGTCACCACCAGCCAACACTGCTGACTCTGCTTCAGCAGAATAGTAGAGAACAAAACCACAGCCCAGTTCTCCATCTGTACTGCAAATGCAAACTTGTAGAAACTCACAATGCCAAGCGGAGTCCCTGCAGACAGCTGCCATCACCAAGTATCTCTGAGTGCCCTGATTGATAGTCATCATCTGTCATTCCATCTTTACGCAGATGATACTATGTTATTTACAACCTCGAACCCTGACAAAGACTCTTTCGCTGCGGCAAAAGCTTCCATGGAGAGATGTTGCACCGATGTGAAAACATGGATGGTGAAAAGTCGTCTGAAATTAAATGAAGACAAAACAGAATTCATCATCATCGGTTCTAAGGCACATGTTCAGTTGTTCCCAGAAACCAACATCTCAATTTCGGGAGTCGAGGTCCCCTCGTCAAGATGTGTGACATATCTTGGCGTAAAGATCGATGAGCATTTTTCTATGGGGCCACACGTAAGCAGAACGAGCTCTTCCTCCTACTGGCAGCTCCGACGTATCTCAAGTATCAGACAATGCCTGACTGAAAAATCGGCCACAACTCTTGTATTGACGTTGGTGATGTCTAATCTTGATTACTGCAATAGCCTTCTGCTAGGTGAAACCCAAGAATATCTCCGAAGACTTCACAGGTGCAGAACACCGCAGCACGTATAGTGAAACGTCCACCTAGTCGTTCTCACATAACACCCATCCTTCGAGAGCTACACTGGCTGCCTGTCCACCAACGTATTGTGTTCAAAACACTGTGTCATGTGTTCAAGTGCGTCAATGGTTTGGGCCCCGCCTGTATCTGGTTGAGCTCCTCAAGACTTATAAGCCTGTGAGGGATCTCAGATCTTCGGCGCAGTCATTACTCCCATGTGCCACAGCTACAACACCAAGAGTATCTGGGGAGAGAGCATTCTCGTATGCTGGACCAAAACTCTGGAACGATATCCCAGACAGACTGAGGAAATCTCCTTCAATACAGACTTTCAAGTCACAGCTAAAAACTCTTTTATTCAAAGGGTGAACGTGTTGAGCGCCTGGAGCATCGACCTTTGGGTGTGAGATTGGCGGCTATATAAGAGCCAAAAATACATACATACATACAAGTTTGGAGCCTGTCGGCACTACCATCTAGATTTTGTTTTCATGGATTTGTTTCCATGCAGTTTTTACATGGCCTTGTTTACTGACCAATTTGGTCACATTTCATACAGTTTCAGTGACCTTGACCTTGATGATATGTGACCAAATGTGTCTCATGATGAAAGTATAACATGTGCCCCACATAATTATTAAGTTTGAAACAGTTATCTTCCATAGTTCAGGGTCAAGGTCACTTCAAAATATGTATACAATCCAACTTTGAAGAGCTCCTGTGACCTTGACCTTGAAGCAAGGTCAACCAAACTGGTATCAAAAGATAGGGCTTGCTTTGACCTATATACCACTTGTAGCTAAGGTCGCCATTCTCAATAACGTGGGAGAAAATTGGGAAAATGTGAAAAATGACTGTTTTTGAGACCACATTTATGGCTCCTGTGACCTTGACCTTGAAGCAAGGTCAAGTCACTATGTATGTTTTTTGAGGCCTTGTCATCATACACCATCATGCCACATTTGGTGTTGATAGACTTAATAGTCTCCGAGAAAAATCCAACGTTTAAGTTTTTTACGCCCGGACGGACGGACGGACGCCCGGACGCCCGGACGGACGGACGACACGGCTCAGTACATAGACTCACTTTTGCTTCGCATGTGAGTCAAAAANNNGTTATTACACTGCCTACTACCACCTCACCCGTTATCCCCCCACGCAGATGTGTAAGACAAAATACAATTCAAACACAAATCCATCATCAATACACAATTATAAAACATCACACAAACAGCTACAGTGGGAACAGCTGTGAGGGAGAGTGTTACACACAAGGGTTCGACCACAAAAAAGGACGGCCGCACCAGAGATTTGAGGAGAGTTACGTGGCACTCGAGGGCGCCAAATAAAAATCTCCCACGCCCAGCGTCGGTCTGGCAACAGGAGCTGTTTAAGTGGCTTAAAATACCAGGTCCTGCACAATGCACAGCACACAAGTAGCAAGCCTATTTGCAACTGGGTGTCAATACCCAAGCAGCCCTCAGACCCTCCACCCCCTTTTTGGTTTTACTTTACCCTTTGTACTTCTTGTGTGCTCAATGTGCGTCTGTCTTTCCTTATATGAGTTCTACATTCTCTTTTGAAATTCTCATTTTCTCGTTCTACCTTTTAACACACATGCACACCCGCACTCATACACACACAAACACGCACGGACACAGCAGAGAGGGAGGGAATGATATGCGTGCATCTCTCTCTCTCTCTCTCTCTCTCTCTCTCTCTCTCTCTCTCTCTCTCTCTTCGCTCTCTCTCCATCCATAGTCGAATTTCAATTGACGCAGCTGACCATCCAAACAACCAGGCACACGAGAGTGAGTCACCCAAGCATTTCAACATGTGGCCATGAGACTGCTACATGCATATGCATCAGCACGCTATGTGCGAGTCAGGCGCCTTGGCGAACTCGTCTCATAAAAAAACACAGCATTCTGCACACGTGTGCACATTGCTTGCACCTGCGACAACGGGATATCTCATCGATAAGATTTTAATGGCAGTTTACTGTGATGAATTAAGGGCAAGGTCAGCCACAGCTGCCTTGCAGATAAGTGCGGTGGTGACTTTAGAGTGGTTGCAATAGTTAGCTGTTCGATTGACTTTTCATCGTTTTGGGAGCGAGAACAGCAGGAATGACTGATGACGTACGCGCATCTGGGCCAGGGTCCTCCTATGCACCTGCATAGCACGCACGCTTAAATTAAGAGCAGGCTGGGGTGTTTATAAGCCCTTTGTTTTGGTTGTTCATATGTGCGTATGCTCAAGTATGTAATAGGTGTGCCTTGAGTCTGCATGTGCGTGTGGAGGTGAAAGGCGATGATGTAGTGGTGGTGGCCCGGCGTGAATGTGTGCGTGCACGTGTGTGTATATGTGCACGCACGCGCCCATGTGCGTGGGTCAAGGAAGCGAGTGAATGTTCGTGTTGTTTGAGCAAGTTCTCATGAACAGTTGTCAATGTAAGGACATATAAAAATACGCATTTTGGAATTTTGCACGATATAAGAAACATCTAAGACTGGTCGGTGTTTGCCTAATCGTTCGGGGAACACCACCAACAGAACCTTCCAGAAGACAGCTTGGAATTCCCAGGCCATCGAGACTCACAGACGCAAAGGTAGCGTGCCAAGTCGGGTAGCTCGAAGCAAGGCTGGGTGGGTAGAGGCCATACTACAGACTACACGCTGACAACAGACAACAGGTGAAGCCCGCGATCTGACCTTGTGTCCTCGAAGCACAGCGGGACAGAGCGCGGGCACAGGGACAAAGGGGAGATGTAGATCACCATCAGACAGCTAAGCCACACCAGCAGCTCGTGTGTCCATAGTATCGAGGCAAGAGCAAACGATGAGTGTGAAAACTGCTGGGGTGTTTACGACAAAGTGTGTCGATGACCGCATCATCGAAAGACCTCTTTACGTGATTTTTTCAGGGAAAAGTAAGCAAGGAAATATCTGGAGAAAGTAATGAATTTGCAGCAATCACATAAATGTGCCTTACTTGAACCAAAATGTACAAAGGCATGTTAGGATTGCTAAGAGAACACGGTGTCCGTACTAAATGACCTCTTGTGGCGGGAAATCGAGGAGCTGGCCACGTGTGCAACAGCACTGATCACCCCTTGGGAACGATTGACCATAAAATAGCTCTTTAAGAGAGGGATCCCGTTTTCCCCCTGAAGAACAACATTCATCCTGTATGTACCCTCCCGTCAGTGCAGTCTTCAGTTCATTACAACATTTCTCCACACTTCCCCTCGTGACACGGTCCACTAACCAGATCCTCTGACTGCCAAAGACGGCAAATACAAGTCAGAGACCGAACTAGAAACGCACCTTTTCAATTTCGTCAACACTTCTACGTCTCCAATGAGCCGTGGCAGGTACATGGCTATCTACAGGTCGCGAGAAACGGACGTTTACAGGATCTAATAAACCAAGGCATTTGGGCGCCCATTCAGAGCCCGTTTTATGACTACTTACCAGCAAGACCGACGATGGGCGAATAGCGCGGGAACAAAGCAGACTCAGACCAGAGGTAGTACACTTGAGCCCCCTGTTACACAGGCAGGGATAAACAATGGAAAAACAGGTCTAGGAGAGAATTCATCCATATCACACGATGTATACAAAAAAATTGTGAGGTACCATCCACAAGTACAATGCAATTGATATGCGAAGAGCAGACTAAAACGTGTGCGTAAAGTATTAAAAAACCTTCATATAAATCATTTAAAGGATCTCTCTCTCTCTCTCTCTCTCTCTCTCTCTCTCTCTCTCTCTCTCTCTCTCTCTCTCTCTCTCACGCATTCAAATGCACACATACTACCGGTAATACAATCACACTTTCACACAGGCATGAGCTTAATCACACGTGTATAAATGCGCGCGCAGACACGCACGCACGCACACACACACGCGCACGCACGCACACACACACGCACGCACGCACGCACACACTCATGCAGTCAAACAGTGGTTCTGCATGACACGACTGGCACACAAGAGATATGTCCAACGCAAACAAGAACTCCAGGCGAACGCCTTGGTCTAAGGTTTCAGTAGCTTCCCTTTTTACGTCTCAACCCACGGTAACTGAAGATGGAAAGCAGAGTTTGCGGGGACAGTCCCAAGTCGCTGACATTTTTGTCACCCTTTCTTTCCTCTTGCTCCCCCTCCTCCAGCACACGTCCTTCACCCCGTCTCACAGGCACCCCTCCCTTCTCGTCCCCTCGGGCTGTCTCTAAGTGCAGAGAGCGGTGGTGCGTGCACAGATGACAGTGTGGAGCTCATTAGTAGCCAGAAGAATCCCCGCAACAAAGGACTCTGAGGCACTCTGCTCTGCCAAGCCAGCACACTTGTATGCCCTCATCCTCAAGTCCCCACACTCGTAGCTATGGGTCAGTTAGCAGTGGATCACCCCTGGGGGCTGAAACTGTGACGCATCTTCCTAGAAGACTCTGGGTACGGGAGAACGAGGCGAGATTTGAAGAGTAGAAAGATGTCATTGCAAAGGAAATATCCCATAGCAATTACACGGATTGCTTGTTCTTCAGGCACGTTTTGGTTGAACATAGCTAAGTATCGTCGGCATCATCATTACCATAATTATCACCGCCATCATCCCTATCATCGTCACCAACATCATCATCGTCACCAACATCATCATCGTCCCCAACATCATCATCATCACCAACATCATCATCGTCACCAACAGCATCATCGTCACCAACATCATCATCTTCACCAACATCATCTTCACCAACATCATCATCGTCACCAACATCATCATCGTCACCGACATCATCATCGTCACCGACATCATCTTCGTCACCGACATCATCATCGTCACCGACATCATCATCGTCACCAACATCATCATCGTCACCAACATCATCATCGTCACCAACATCATCATCGTCACCAACATCATCATCGTCACCAACATCATCATCGTCACCAACATCATCATCGTCACCAACATCATCATCGTCACCAACAGCATCATCGTCACCAACAGCATCATCGTCACCAACATCATCATCGCCACCTACATCATCATCGTCACCTACATCATCATCGTCACCAACAGCATCATCGTCACCAACAGCATCATCGTCACCAACATCATCATCGTCACCTACATCATCATCGTCACCAACATCATCATTGTCACCAACATCATCATTGTCACCAACATCATCATCGTCACCAACACCAACACTACCACATCACAATCCCTGCGCGACTGTAATTGACATTATTGCAACTAGTGCCCCTAGCGCCCTCCTCGCTTTCGTCGTATCCTAACATATAAACCACCACAAATAGCAATTTGCAAATAATATGACTTTCTCATTATACATTGTCTACTTATTCTTTTAATGAGTGACTACTCTTACATACACATTTCCACGCTCGTTTACGTTATTCCCCTACACACCCTTCAGACGAAATCTCAGACATATCTATCGGTGCCACCGCCAGGTCAGCAAGACGCATCCCCAAGACGCATCCCCAAGACGCATCCCCAAGACGCATCCCCAAGACGCATCCCCAAGACGCATCCCAAGACGCAGCGCGGGACACCCGGGTCAGGCTTACCGGGACGCCCAACTGTCGGTGCAGCACAGACTCCACGTCCTGGGCGGTGGCGGGGATGTGGCTGTCGTGGAGGAGCAGGAAGGTCCGGCACTCCTCGTCCTCGTCCTCCCCCTCCCCCTCCACAAAGTCCAGGCTTTGCCACCCCTCCCCCTCCTCATGCCCCTTCCTGCCCTTTCATCCCTTCCCCTGGGTGCGTTGACGTGGTCCCAGGTCACAGAACTCGGCGTAGGTGTTTTGGAGCGGGCGGGAACGGCAATGGTCCCCTTCCCCAGATGCAGTATCAGTAGTCCAGGTCATTGGGTGTGGTCGCTTGTTGTGGGAATACGTGTGGCAGACAGTGTTCTCCAAGTGTGATGAGATCGAACTTCGATACGAAAGCATCGTATGGAAGATCGACAAGTCAATGGGTTCGCCAAATTGAGTTCTCAAAAAGGGTACTTTGTTAGAATGTAGGTTATTTCAACTGTTGTCACAGTACCAAAAGAACAGGCAAAACATATCCCTCAAAGTCCATGAGAAGTGTTCCTAATACACAAACATCAGTATTTCAAGACTGCACTGTACACAGTTCTAAGGAGCAGTACGTCCAGTGCTGAGCAAAGCACGATCAGTTCCCCCGTTGCCTTGTGAACGGAATGCCATCTTCACTGCCTGATGCTCCGTACCTGGCTTCTGTCGTAAACGCCGAGGAAGTACAGAATGAGTCCCAGTGACGAGGTCTTCAAAAGAGTATTCCTTCGGTCTTTTCCGTCCTCCAAACTTCTCACAAGATTCCGCAAGCAGAATTCGATCAAAAACACAAGTTAAAAAGTTAATCACGGACATCCATTTGAGGCAGAATTGTCGGGAACGACGGGATGTGTTGACTTCCCTTTCTTCCCCATACCAGAACTACTCATCCAAATGGCGAGCCAGTCATAAATGCTGGGTGCTGAGTGGATTTTCTGCAATAACTCCCTTCGCCGTGGATCAGGGTCCGCAGTGCTTTCTCTTCCACATCATTGGCTACCCAAGCTTATGTCCTGCTCCCATAATGTTATACTCCCATAATGCAGCAAGTCTCCAGTCCTCTTGAACGGATTCTCGACTCCCCAGAAAACAAAGCGTGTCTTTAGTCTAGCTGCTTATACAGCCTGCCACCGACCGCATGACTTAATCCGGCTATACATTTCGTCTTTACAGCCGCCTTATGAATCAGCATATCGGTGGTCGACGGAGGAACATGAAGTGATATTTCTGGTTGAGGGAGCTGCACGCTACCACTTAATGTACAACAGAAGGCGCAAGAGCTTTGCTAGATGTGAAAGCCAAAACGTGCAAGGCGTCATGTGAATCGTGAATAAGCAGCTTGTTCAGCAGGAATTCCCTGGGATTATAAAAGGCCAACTCCGACATCTTTTCTGAGACATTAATTGTAGTTGCGTCTTCTACATACAAAATAAGTGCACAAACCAAAATAATATGGTACTAAAAATTCAAACAAGTACTTAACCCAAAGTCTCACTCCTCGGCAGTGAGTTGACTGGTTCTACTTTTCCCCCCTTAATATCTTGCATTTTTCTCAAAACAAAATAACTTACATTACATCCATGGAAACGGTTCCAGTAATGAAACCTAATGCCATATGCCATTGGTTTCTCATACTGACGCCTTTGAACGCATTACTCAAACATTCTTCTAACATCCGCATCCGAACACTCTAATAATCTGTGTATTTCGTAAATGTCCAGCATCGTTCTTCAAACATAATCCATTAGGCCGCGTGCCCATCGTTACAATCTGAGCGGGATCGAGCAGCAAATTCCATAGCACGCGTAGTCCTTCTATATTCGCCTCAACAAACATACTCCAACGATCTGGCGACCTGAGATTCCACACCCAGAGTGCAATGCCTGATGGAATACGTGAGCAGGAATTCTGACAAATTGACTTGCTGTCACTGGATAATGGGCCACTCTGTTGCCAACATGGAGGCCAAGGTGTCCGCATGCCTGGGCCGGTGACTTCACTGCCTGTCTGCTTGTTCTCGTCTTCTCTGCCTTCTGGTCTGTTTGATTAGTCTGATAACTATGTATTATTTGTTGGTCCCACATCTCTCTCTCTCTCTCTCTTTCTCTCTCTCTCTCTCTCTCTCTCTCTCTCTCTCTCTCTCTCTCTCTCTCTCTCTCTCTCTCTCGCATGCATTAATGCATGATTTCCTGCGAGTCCACTCGGGTCTGAAATCTCTTCAAAATGTCTCCACCCAAAAGAGGATTCTGCATCACCAGAGGAAAGATCGATTCTACAGATTGGGACCTAAGAATAGCACTGTGGATGGAAGCAACGAGGAACAGGGAGGAGGTGAAGAGGGTTGCAGATGACGGTGTTAAGATCAGGTTATTGAGGAAGCGTGGGGGTGGGAAAGTGGGTATAGGGGTGGGTGGGGTGGTTGGTTGACTTGGGAATGTTGAGATGAGGACATTGGTGTGTAGATTTGTTATACGGTGGAAAGGGGAGGATATTGTGCTGAGAGAGAAATAGGTGTAGTTCGGGGTAGCTAAGGGGTGGGGGTGGGGCTGGGTGGTAGAGATGGATGTGTTGTGGTGGGAACGCAGAAACGGGAATTAGGTTTAGGTTGTGCAGAGTTGACGAAGGAAGTGTTCTAAGGGAGTGGGGGTGGATGGGGGAGGTGGGTTGAGATCTGGGAGAATGAGGATGTAGATGTATTGGTAGTAGGATGAGGGCAGCATAGATAGACAAACTGAGGGGTGTTTTCGTGTGGAAGTAGACGGTGAGAAGTAGAAGGCAGAGAAGGCACGATATGGAGGTGCTGTCATCACGACAATGTGGTGGAGACAGCCCCACCTGAACTGCCCAGGGCCATCCAGGTAGACCTGAAAGCCGCGGGGCCGTCCCAGGTGTCAATTACCCCAGATAAATGGCGTACGTCCCATCACCTCCACATCCTCCTCTCCCCCATGCAGGCAAGGACAGGAACTCTGACTATATCCCAATCACATCCACAGGGAATTAAAGTCTGGGCAAATGCACACATCGATCTGTCAAGACATTAACATTTTTCGCTTTGTGTTCTCTCACAGAATTCTAAGGTGTGCTGTACATTTATAGCGCTATAAGATGTCTCAGATCCGAATACATCAGAAGTCTCTCTGGACAGCCTGTCCTGTCGTTCGAGTGCTTATTCAATTGTCTGACTCCTCCCTACAGAACACCTGCAAGACCCCTTCCCTCACCACTCTACCCTCCCAAACCAACCCCCTCTCCGCTTATGCCTCTCTCTCTCTCTCTCTCTCTCCATCTCTCTCTCTCTCCATCTCGCTCTCTCTCCATCTCTCTCTCTCTCTTTCTCTCTCTCTCTCTCATCATTCCCTGCATACATTCCTGTTTTAGCATCATATCGTGTCAACACTATCATCAGAGAACCCGCACCCTTATGCCGAAGACTCCAGAGCACTGAGGAATGAAGCCTCAAGTATGTGCACACATCTAAATTTCCCAAAGCCGAAAACTATGTGCCGTTTGGACAGTACGCCAACAAAGTCGAAGGTATTATTTTCACCTGGTCAGAGCGTACAGGACATCACAACAGCAGTGTTTTCATAGTGAATCACGTCATTCTATATCGGTCAAGTATTAGAAGAGGTGACAGACTTATGCAATTTTAAGAATCGCATACACTCATTTCCAGCTTCTATATCACTCATAAAAATATGTCAAGAGATCCTCAATAGCAGTGACTACTGCTCGTTTAAGAAAATGGATACATTATGTAGATAGGTACCACACTATTGTCTTCAACAGATAATTTGCTGGTGTGTGCCTATGCTATGCCATCGTGAGGAAGCCAAGTAGGTTACATGGGCAGACAGGTGCAAGACAATAAACTGCTCACCCAGGTGGAAAGCTGTCCTACACAGGTGAGCTTCAACATTCTGCAGTCTGTTCTGGTTATGGGGTGTACTATACTCTACAAGCAATACTTTTTTGCCGGTTTGAAATAACGCTCTTGGTACGCAGAATAGTTATATATACCGGTATGCAAAACTGTCAGTATGAGACTGGAAACAGTTTATTATAGACGCAATACTAATTTGAATGATGGATCTTGGCATCTTTTCACTTTTCTAGAAATTTACTTTCTGTTACAGGGTTCGTCAGACATCTCCTATGACAATTCGTAAATGTAAATGACCTAATCCAATATCAAGTAATATTTATGCACAGTTTCCATGCAGATTTCCGAGATAAGTTACACAAAATGGTCGAGCTATATATATAATATGCCATCAATACATCCATCAAACAATGTTTGTGGATCAATAATCACGCAATGATTACGATGAACGATACAACAATGATGGTGCATGTATTTTGATCCTTGGAATCTTAAAACATTTGACCCCACGGCTACAAACTATGTCAAATAAACTGAAAGCATATATTTTTTAATTTCCATTTAACAGTTCTCGAATTGAAAACGTAATCAGCCCGGACATAGAGGAAATGCTCATTAGCGTCGGTTGCTCCAACCATCATACGTCCTCGAAAGGAAAAGAGACAGGCTAAGCCAGTAAGTTCTCGATACTGAGCTCAGCATTTTTCTTGGATGGGCGCCTTCAGTCATGAGATTGTCTCCTGGCCAGGGCAGATAGAGGGGGTGTAATCGCCGCGTCTGATGGCCTAATAGGTGGTCTTCGCGGTAAGTCTCCAACAACGAGCCTGTCTGCCAAGTCTTCTGCGACCTCCCCCACCCCTCCTCGCACTCAGACACCTGCATAGCAGGCAGCAGCTGACCCGTGATTGACCCCGATCTGCAACAATCAGTTCAGATCGACGCGCCGGGTGGCATGCTCGAGGGCCATTTTCCCGCAGCTCTTCAGCTGAAGGTAATGTGTCAGCCACAATGCGGGTAGGCAATAGCTCCTGGACGAGAAACCGTGAAGACGTATCGGCAACTCGTCAGAAGTCGGCGACGCTTTTTCACTAGGGAGTGAGACGTTTATTGCAAGAGATCGATCGCCGTAGGCTTTGAGCGAAATCATTTATGAGAGAATGGGGACACGTGTGTAGGCGGGGGACGCTGGAGCAGCACGGTTCAAGGTCAACAAACGGGACTCGTGGTCTTTGAGGAGCAAGGCTGTGAGCCTCCAACACCGCCATTATTTCTTGGACATCGCCACGGCAGAACAACGCGGATTCGTTACAAGGAAATCTCCAGGCGGATCTGCCACGAGACTGAGAAAGCCTCGTGTGGGAAGACGACTCCACCGCTGTTCTGAAGACTACGGTGCCTGAGGGGACAGCTACGCAGCCAACCCTAAACTCCAGTCTAGTTGAAGGGATGACAGAAATAGAGGGAAGGATGCGAGAGAAGGAGAGGGTGATTGGATGGATGGAAGGATCGAAGGACAGACTGATGGAGGGACGGATGGATGGAAGGATACACAGATGAGTATGTGCAGACACACAAACACATACATTCCTCCCCTCTTCCTCCTCTCTCTCTCTCTCACACACACACACACACACACACACACACACACACTCACGAGCGCACACACACGTACGCACGCGCGCACACGCTCTCACACACAAACACGCAAACATGCTCGGAGACAAACTAAAATTACTTTGGGTTTCATCGTGGTGACAGTCTGTTTTGTCACGATAGAATGAGAAGAGTTTTATGAGATTCTTTAGAAATGACTGTCAAGAAGGAAAGACTGGGTAGCACCAAGGAAGACTGAAGTGGGGTGAGAGACCCTCCAGCACTTGGGGGGCTGCACGGACAAAGGAAGCCAGTGAAGCGAAACCGGGTCTGTGGTCATCTCAGGGCGAGGCACTGAGGCGTGACTCAGTCAACACACAGCACGAGCCCCAAGGGCCTTCTTTTTCCTCAAGTTCAGAGCTGTTTAGAGTAGTCTGTGGAGAGACGCTGGTGTAAAAAAAAGATGATGAAAGAGAAATAAAAGAATGGGTGATGGAAGTAAGGCCAAGTGGTTGGGTTTGGATGGGTAGCTGGATGATAGGCCGGTGCAAGAAGGTGAGCCATGGTACTGAACGGGAAAAACTTCAGGGCGACGGCCAGAGGATGAGGGCAGGCCGAGTGGTTTAAAAAGATGCATATAGACTGTGAAAGTAATGAAACTGCTGGCAAAATGACTAGGTAAACAAAATTCCATTACCGAAGATGTCAGTCAGGGGAAATCATATCTACTTTGCCACTGCATGATCTGTCTTTTCTACAAAATGAACGAACGAATGAATGAATGAATGAATGAATGAATGAATGAATGAGGTAGATTTCAAGGCCTTTTAGCTTTTGTAGACTATGTAACGCCATTGTCCATGAACATCACAAGAACTGGTTAGAGCAAGAGCGAGCCAAGCCTCCATTTCCATAGTACTGGGCCTTTCACGCATCGCGCATGGAGTCGCGGTGGCTCTATTCCTTACCCCAACCCACAGGAGGTTTCTACACATGAAATGCAGTATAATGCAACTAACACTCCTACAACACCCATGCATAAACAGGGCATATTGAAGAGCATCTGCCATTGTACATGCAGTCAATTGAGTCCTTTGAGATGGATGGATGGATGGATTGTGTTTTACGGCCTATCAGCCTTTGAAGGCTACGTAAGGCCATTAAGCACG
>JAWQFJ010002459.1:5000-17500 GCA_034096865.1 Theodoxus fluviatilis | reverse complement strand
CTGTCGATCGAGCTGAAGGCATCGACAGCGTTTTATGACCAGCAGATGTCCCGGCGGACCAGGTATCCCGTGTTCTACAACGCAGCTTCCTACAACTTGGGAAGCTGCTTGTAAACAGCTGTTACTTTACAGCTGTCCCCATTGTCCCAAACCCAAGTCAGTTGTTCGTAGTTGCACTTTTGCAGATAGTTTGAATGCTGCAGTCAATAAATAGTTCACGCAGCGCAAACTCTCAACCCAAACAATCGAGGGGTGGGGTGGAAAAACACACACACACACCGGGTGACAACCATACAATATCAACCATCACGCACGGCTTATCTGCGCTGGTATTTATTTCGTGGTGAAGGAAGGATAAGATCGCCTCCTGACAACAGTAGGTTATGTAAAACAATATTTCAAAAGGAGAACATCCACATAGTGATGAGTGCACAACTAACAGTACGTGTAGACAGCCATCGATATGTACATGTAGGAGACCAAAAAATATCAGACTCTCGGGGGCAGATGCGTTTAAACATTATTTGAAATTACACAGATTCAAAAACGTTAACGGTCACAAGGTGGGAATATGACAGCTTCAAATAGTGCGTTAGAATTCATCCAGCCATCCAGGCATGTGAGACCGAAACAGCAGCTGCTGATACAGAGCACTGTACATGTAGACAGGAAAAAAACAACGCGGACCCTGGTAACTCAGCTGGTAGAGCACTTCGGGCGCTAACCGCTTGGTCGCGGGTTCAATCCCCGCCTTTGGTCCCATCACCTTTTTTTTTCATGTCTGTCCCTCGGAAGGCTTCGGCTCTGTTCTGTTAAAACTTGGAATTCTAAATCGTTTCAAAGAAATGGCCTGGTCTTGGTAAAGTGAAAAAAATCGTCGCCGATTTCGCACACGACGAAAGGTGCAGGAAAGATACAGACGACAAAGAGGTAGAAATGGATGTGACATTGGACACCTGTGCGACTGTTTCTTTCCAGCTATAGCGTTTCAGGTAATTTTGCCTAGGGTCGGCGTGGCAACACCCTCGAGTGGTCGCATTTTCATTCTGTCACTCAGGGGGCAAACGCTCACACCAGACACCGTCACAGGAGATTCTCGAGAGGCTCGCACCAGACACCGTCACAGGAGATTCTCGAGAGGCTCGCACCAGCAAGCACATACAACGACAAGGAAACAGTTCGTCTGAGAAGGAAATCAGGCAAGAAGACAAGTTAACTGCACCACGACTAACTTGGCCCGGACAAGGGGTTTTGGCGGGGAATGCTTGCCACAGAGCTTCCCGTCCGCTCTCCGCTGGAATGGTTAATCATTTGGGCAGGTCACGAGGATTAACCAAATCTGACGACTCATGCACGTCGACAATAGGATCGCACACACGACAGTGAGCGTGGCAGTGCTCAGGGCAGAAAAGTCTCTCGATACCAAAGCCTGCGCTCAGTCACAACGCTAACAGACCTCAACAAACGCGGACAGGCTTATGTACGGTAGTGGCGACATGATGCGTTTGTGCTTTAAAAGCATCCGACGTGATCTGAAACAATGGTGCTGCTCAAGTGAATGATTTCCCTGCCTTTGATTTGTAGAGGAATATCTCTGGCTCGTGTGAGTTGCCACTTCATGCAAGTACCCAGATGAACCACTTATCTGAGTCTCCTGTGTGATCATGATCCGACTATCCGGCGTAGTTTATGATCTGCCGACACCATGGCCCGCCAATAAAAGTCGGAAATGCGTGACGAGTAGTTCTCAGCACTGGGAATTCTTCCAGCTCCAGACTAAATTTTGGAGGAAAAACTTATGCGCCAAGGTTATGCCTTATGCATTAATCTTAGGCATCGTCCAGAATGACGGAGGATCATTTCACGACAACGAAAACAGTTTTCCACTGCTTTTCGAATAACATCACTGGGTTTCGTATGATTCGAACTCAGCAGGTCAAGTGGGTTACAGAGTGGCCACTTGAGCTATTTCCGTTTGTCTCTTTCCCATTAGTTAACCTCCGCTCTTACAATCAGGCCATCAACACGTACACAAACAGTCGCAGAGAATTTATCTCAACAGTTTCTTTTTATTCTCCCGCCTGTCTCCTTTAAATTTCTCTTTGGTGCATGAAATGCGACGGTACGAGCGCTCGTACATATTCACCAGAAAATGCGGGGGTTCACACTAGAAAACTATTATATATATGCGAAATCATATTTTTAACCTATTATCGTCACCGAGCATATTTCCATACATTGTCTCCATAGTGATTAGAGCATGTACACTTATCACGCCATTTTACGTCTAACTTGGTGAATTTTATTGCTCTTAGGTAACGTTCACGCCAACAGAACTTATGGCACACCAACACACACCGCAACCCCAACACCGCAACCCCAACACCGCAACCCCAACACCGCATGCACGAAAACGGCCAGCGTATAGAGGGGAACGACCTGCCAGAGAGTTGATCCCTTGAGATAGACAATACGACATCCCACCATGGCTCCAGGCATATTCTCCAGGCACCCCTGGTCTCTGCAAAGCTGTAAACCTGCAGGCCGAGTCTGGAGAGGGAGGTGGGAGCTCCCATAGATCTACCCCCAGTTCATCTCAGGGGTAAGGCCGCCTACCCCTTCCGTGACCCTGACGATCAATACAGGCTTGCAGATTCTTAGGTTCCCCCTTGCTGACTGCCCTGCAAATCCATCACCCACAGCCTGCCACGATCACCAGGCGGTCTCCTGCTCGGCGCGAATTTCGAAAAGGTTTTTTAACATAAGGTGCTTTGTCAGCATTGGACACATGAATGAAATGTGCAAGTGTAGTAAGCATGACAGCGAAATTAGCTTGACTGGCTGACAAGCAGAAATCACCTTCGCAGAAAGACTGCCCGTGAGTAACAGCAAGGGAGTTCCTGCCTGGAATGAGTAATGAAGTCTTCACGAGAGCATGTCCTTCCTCAATCCTTTCTTTCAAATCACTGCTGTGGATGATTTTTTAAATATACTTGAGTAATTCTGGGCTGTGTGGAATCAATTAGCGTTCCGTGCAACATGGCCGGAGTCGCTCGATAGTCCCCATCCTCAGCTGGAATCGCGGACTGCAGGGCTTTCGGGGCCTGCTCCGGCAGCTTAGCCAGGGGCCTGCTCCGCCAGCCCAACCAGGGGCCTGCTCCGGAAGCCCAGCCAGGGGCCTGCTCCGGCAGCCCAGCCAGGGGCCTGCTCCGCCAGCCCAGCCAGGGGCCTGCTCCGGCAACCCAGCCAGGGGCCTGCTCCGCCAGCCCAGCCAGGGGCCTGCTCCGGCAGCCCAGCCAGGGGCGGACCTTAGCAGTCGGAGAAACTACCGAGGGTACCAGGACAGAGTCTGATACTTAAGACCACACAGAACTATTTCAATTAATTTCATTTCAAAAAGGGAAGTCTTTGCTACAGACCTGTCCCGTTACGTTTCCCAGATTTGCACAGAAAAACTTTACAATCTTCCAAGCTTTTAATCAGATACATATAATGTCACTTCGAAAGATCAATACTGGTGTGAATAATCCCGAACTCCATCAGACAGACTATTGGTTTTTAATGTCCCGAAATGAGCACATGTATACCCCTCGATCATATCAATACTCTTTTACAGCTGTACCAAAGCCGAGTCCGTCGAATTGCAAACATATACTTGCACACATTCAGGTAGCAAACCAGAGCTTCGCAATCGGGACAAGGAATTTTAGTAACTTTCTTGGCTTATCAAAGTGCTCTTCCTGGATATCCAGATGTCATACTTGTAAATTTACAATATAAGATATATAACCCAAAAGATTAGATAATCAAGGAAATAATATTAGCTTTTGTTAAAATGACAGTCAGGAAAGAATCCACGAAAAGGAAAAATTTGACCTAGAGTGCCTTTAAAAGACAAGAACGAAGCCACAGGCGGGACACGTGTGACGTATGCAGAGTCACCGACTCTCTGACCCTTCCACTCGTGACATCCGGGTCCAATTGCCTGAACACCTGAGCACCCTAGTGCAACAGATACGAAGCGGAGCCACACACGGGACTGCAGCATGCAAAATGGACGTCATTTCGTTGTCATACTGCTATCAGCAAGAACACAAAGAGCCCACAACAAATTTTGCTCCAGGCTTGTAAGTTTACACAGTACACGCATCGACAGACCCCTCCTCTCCAACGCCGTGAGGGTGGCAGCAGCCTGCAGATCAGCTTCTCAAACCAGAGATGGCTGCATGGTTCAAAGAACTCTGCCTGGCCGCTCAGGTTTTATCTTACATAGAGGGCACGCATGTACTCCATCTACTAGAGGCCGGACGATATGTTTTATCAGTCACCGGCTGAGATGATAAGTTTATCGCAGGCGGGAGCATTTTCATGGCCACGGCTATGCCGAGGCTTCTAGGTCCTCAGAACGGAAGTTGAGAACTCTGGCATGGAGCTGGTAGAAAGAGGTGTCTAAATAAAGATAGGTGTGTGAAAGAGGGAGAGAGAGAGAGAGAGAGAGAGAGACATACAAAGAGAGAGAGAGAGAGAGAGAGAGAGAGAGAGAGAGAGACAGAGAGAGAGACAGAGAGAGAGACAGAGAGAGACAGAGAGAGAGAGAGAGAGAGAGAGAGACAGAGAGAGAGACAGAGAGAGACATACAAAGAGAGAGAGAGAGAGAGAGAGAGAGAGAGAGAGACAGAGAGAGAGACAGAGAGAGAGACAGAGAGAGACTTGACTTGACTTGACTTTTACGACGTTTGAGGCCTTTTGTGAGGCCTGTTCGACGTTCCATGTGATAAACTAACTTTGCTGCAATGCGTGGCGGGCTAACTACTAGATCTATTGCATATTTTGGCATTCTGGTGTGTAGAGGGTGGGGAGATCTTTCCAGTGTTCGTCGAGTGCAACTTTGAAGTCATGGACTGAGGCAGCTGTGACAACTGCATCTGGTAGGTTATTCCAGGTTTTGATGATACGTTGTGAGAAGAAGTTCTTCCTGATGTTCAGCCGAAAGCTGTCTTTATGGAGTTTCAGCGAGTTTCCACGCAATTTAGTGTTGCTGGACAGCTTGAACGTTGGTTTCTGCACATCGTAGTAACCATGGAGGTATTTGTACACCTCTATCATATCTCCTCTCTTGCGTCTGTGCTCCAGGGTTGGGAGTTTGAGTGCTCGGAGTCTCTCTGGGTACGTCTTGTTTCTGAGTGATGACAGCAGTTTGGTTGCCCTACGCTGAACGTCCTCGATGTCACTGCATAGCGTTTTCATGTGTGGTTGCCAGACACAGTGGCCGTACTCCAATCTGGGTCTCACCAAGCTTTTGTACAGCAGGACGAAGGTCTGCTCTGTCAGATAGTCGAAAGACCGGCGGATGACTCCAATGACACGGTTTGCCTTCGATGTTGCATGTGCTACTTGGTCCTTGAAGGATAAAGTGCTGTCAATCATCACTCCGAGGTCCTTTTCTGCACCACTCTCCGCAAGCTGCAATCTCTGGGGTTTTCCATCAGCATCTTTACTGTTCATGAAGTATGTCGCTTGTGTCTTTTTGGACCCCATCTTCACAACACTGCATTTCTGCGGGTGGAACTTTAGAAGCCACTCTTCAGACCAGATCTGTAGTTTGTCAAGGTCGGTTTGTAAGTCCTGCGGTCCCCCCTCAACGTCACTCCTGGTGTACAGCTTGGTATCGTCTGCGAACATTTTGACTGGGCACTTTGTGATGGTGGGAAGGTCATTTATGAAGAGGACGAACATTATCGGCCCGATTACAGATCCTTGTGGGATCCCGCTGGTCACCTGCGCCTCCTGCGACTGTGTGCCGTTCACGACGACAGAGAGACAGAGAGAGAGAGAGAGAGAGACAGAGAGACAGAGAGAGAGACAGAGAGAGACAGAGAGAGAGAGAGAGAGAGAGAGACAGAGACAGAGAGAGAGAGAGAGACAGAGAGAGAGAGAGAGAGAGAGACAGAGAGAGAGAGAGAGAGAGAGAGACTCACAAAGGTAGAACGCAGGTAGGCAATCAAGCAAACAAGTACACAGACATCCAGAAATTAGTAATAGGACATACACACCCGGACCTACAGCGACGTAGACGCAGAGACTCCCTTGTACTTATTTTCTTGAGTGTATGACCCTGAGCACTAAAAGCAAATATGCATGAATGAATGCACACACGCAGGCACGCGCACACAAACACGCACGCGCACACAAACACGCACACGCACACACACACACACACACACACACACACACACTTTTCTTAAACAGCAAACGCCAGAAGAAAGGAGAGAGGCTAAATGGTACAAGATGAAAAGATACTCCTGGGGGATGGAAACATGAGACGAGCAATCTGAGACCAGGAAACCGAAAAAGCAGGTGGAAGAGTCAGTAGGTGTGCAAAGGGCCTAAAAATCAGACTCATGGTCACATGGCATGGTATAGCCCATCTATGGATGGATGGATGGATGCATGGATGGATGGATGCATGGATGCATGGATGCATGGATGGATGGATGCATGGATGGAAGGAAAAATGAATGGAAGGATGGATGGATGGATGGATGGATGGATGGATGGATGGATGGATGGATGGATGGATGGATGGATGGATGGATGGATGGATGGATGGATGGATGGATGGATGGATGGATGGAAGGAAGGAAAAATTGATGGATGGATGGGTGGATGGATGGATGCATGGAATGATGGATGTTTATGATCTGTCAGCCTTTGTCGGCTATGGAAGGCCATTGAACACGAAAATCAATAGAACTGTTTGTAGTAAGCGCGAATCAAGTCACGATGTCCTTATGTATTCGCCTCTAACGAATCGCGTAGGGAAACTTTGGTGGATCCCCATCTATGGAAGGACAGAGGGAGAAAAAAAAGGAAGGAAAAGAATCGATGGAAGAAATTGCAATACAGAGGAAGACATGAAGAAAGCAGGTGGAAAAGGGAAGAACAGGTAGAGGAAGACATGAAGAAAAGCAGGTGAAAATGGAAGGACAGGTAGAGGAAGACATGAAGAAAAGCAGGTGAAAAGGGAAGAACAGGTAGAGGAAGACATGAAGAAAAGCAGGTGAAAAGGGAAGAACAGGTAGAGGAAGACATGAAGAAAAGCAGGTGGAAAGGGAAGAACAGGTAGAGGAAGACATGAAGAAAAGCAGGTGGAAAGGGAAGAACAGGTAGAGGAAGACATGAAGAAAAGCAGGTGGAAAGGGAAGAACAGGTAGCATAAAAAGAAAAAGAATGAGACAGGTAGATGAGGTGGACAGAAAACAAACGAGACGGAAGAAGGAAAGGAGAGAGAAGTGAAAGGGGGAGACGGAGTGAAGAAAGGCCGGAAAGATTGAGGCAAAGACGGAAAACTGAAGAAAAAAGTAAAGGAGGGATAACACGAGGAACTGGAGGCAAAGGGCAGTGGAGGTATGCAGGAGGAAGACAGAAGAAAACGGATAAACTCCTCCGGTTCACTACCGTCAAGGCACGACTCCTCAGAGCTATGCTAAGGCAAAGGAATCTCATCGCGAGGCAAACAAAAACCTGTGGACGGAAGGCACCAGAAACGGGGACGGAGTCAAGAAAGCAGCTGACGAAGGCGTTGAAGGAGGGCTGGGGGTGGGGAATAGGGCAAAGGGGGTAAGTTCGAAGACATTTTGGAGAGGCAGTAGATACAGTTACGGCAGGATCGTCGAATCAAGGGGGGAAAATGGAAGCATCTACAAGTAGCTGGAAATGGTGGTGGTGGTGGTGGTGGTGGTGGTGGTGGTGGTGGGGTTGTTGGTTGGTTCGGAGGAGGCGGAGAATTGTCAGGTGGCATTTTTCTCTCACACGGAGGTGCGAAGAGGGGTTGAGAAGTGACGGACGAACTGGGTGAACTTCCGTGTGATCGAACTCTCCCGCTCGGGCGGTTTGTCTGCAAACACGGGGAGACGGCTGTATGCACAGACTCCACTGGGCCAGATTTGCTTCGGGCAATCGCACCAAAGTGATAGAATGACAAGAAGCATGCTCTAAATATGCTTCCAGACGACAAAGCAAACCCGACGGCGGTGCTGCACCATCCACAAAACGCTTCGCTTCGCCCCCGAGCAACCGACAACCTCCACAAGCATGTTCAAGAGGGATCCGTCGTGGGAAAAACGTGTCTATCGTGGCTCCCCATTCATCAGGAAGGGGGAAAGGTGTTCAAATAGTTAACCACGAATTAAACTCAGCAAAATTTACTCTGGCAATGGGATTCCTGGAATGTGCTTCGGGGTACACAGGAGGAGGCGAGATTTCCAGAGCCTAGGTGCAACATGCAGAAGCAACCGAAGTCGCCTCTGCGAGGGCCCCGAGACACCAAGCGAGATTGGAAGGGTGAAGTTGTAGAGAGAACGGTAAGTAGAAAGCATCGATTTCTGAAGCCGGGGGAGGACGGGGCCAGCAACAAGTGCCATTGATTTTCTCTCCAATGAGGCAGACGGGGCCTGGCCATTGCACGCTCAGCAGTCCGAACCGTTGGGTCTTCAACACGGAAGCGCTCTTTTACACCAAGCCCTAACGCTTAGTGGGAATAAAGTTCCATATAATTCCAAGCATTAATTTCACTTAAAAAAAATTTTGGTGCTCAGAATTCTCTAAGTATTAATCTGTTTGACTAATTTCATGGGTAGGCTGTGGATTCTGTCAAGGGGGTTGTACACGTATGTTGTCACATCATTTCTTTCTCTTTGCGTTCTTTAAAAGATTCTGGGAGATATACAACTGAAACTTATAGGAGTTATTCAAATCTCAAACCCGAAGCTGCAAAAGATATTTTCCTATTCGAGTCCAATGACCACCTCTCTCTCTCTCTCTCTCTCTCTCTCTCTCTCTCTCACACACACACACACACACACACACACACACACACACATACACAATGCACGCACGCACGCGCACGCATACACGCGCGCGCGCACACACACACACACACAATCTCCACGGTAAAAAGTACATCCGACGACCATCACCATTCGATCTAAGTATGGATGTTCAAGTTCAATCACGTTCGTATCCAGGGTGCCCGGACTGGAATTTCCTTACATTTCTACAGGCGGAGAGAGGCCCTCGGGGTATCCTACCCTGATCCCAGTCAACAGCGGGTGGATCAAACAGGAGTAGAGGTAGATACACAGGTAGACAAGACCCACCTATCACTCGCACACTCCAGAGACAGCCCTATAAGCCAGAACCCAGATCAGCTTAGACAGGAAGGAGGGAAGGTTGTTTATTAGCACTCACTCGCCGCCAATCAGACAGCACAGGACAGGAAAGAGCCCCGTGCTTCAGTCCCTAGCTTCAACCTCTCTCCACTTCCAACATGGACGGTAGCTGCTGGGATAAGCCCAGAAATCCATGGTGTTTAGTTTACGCCAGAAGTGAAAGAAGGACAGGATGACACGACCGTGTGAACTCGTCCACGGAATGGCATTTGTCGTTTGCACAAGAGCTGCCCGTTGCTCCTTCCACACTCTAGCGTGTGGGCGTGGCCATTGCTGGAGACAATCAGGTGTGAAAACGCGTAGGCGAGAGCTGCATCTTATGTGGTTGAAAATGAGTGAGCACGTTGTGTGTGCGTGTGTGTGTGTGTGTGTGTGTGCGCGTGCGCGCGCGCGTGTGGTGGTTGTGCGTATGTTCGCGTATGTGTGTGTGTGTGTGTGTGTGTGTGCGCGCGCGCGCGCGTGTGTGCGTCTGTGTGTAGAAACGCTGCTTTCATATACAGGTGTGTTCAAGATTGCGTGTACATACGTAAGCATATATATACCTATTAAAGAACGTGCTAGAATTACGTAAGCTCCGTGTACGTTTGTGCAAGTCATTCCGTCTGCAATCTCTACCACCACCACTACCACCGTCCGTCACTCTCACTCTCCCCCCCCCCCCCCCCCCCCGCCTCCCTCCCTCTTCCCCATTCCATCCCTCTCTCCCCTCCAACCAAACCACACTCCCCCCCAACCAAACCACACCACACACCCCAGTCTCCTTCCCTCTCTCCCTCCTTCAACCCCTTCTCCAACCCGACAATTCACATTCACCCTTTTCCTACACCTCACCTTCAACCTTTCTTACCCTCTGTCACTCCTGCCCGACACCAATACGTCTCACACGCTCTCGTAACAAACTCATCCACGCCCCAGTGGGCAGTGCAGTGGACACGGCCAATCCACCCATAACTGCACGCAATTCAGGGCGACAGGTGTGACGGTGTGGCCAGATGTGCAGGCAGGCAGGTCTGTGGGTGGCAATGACGGGGCTTCCATGCACTGTAAATCGGTACAGCACCACGGCTGATCCCCTGACGCACCCCTGGCTACAAGAGCTCTTCAGGAGCTTCTGGTCAGAGTCCCTGCATGCGAAAGAGTGACGAGGAAGGCATGTCTGCCATGCCTGCCACCAGCAGCGCAATCTTGACGTTGTAATAAGAGCAGAGTGGCGTTGTGTGTGTGTGTGTGTGTGTGTGTGTGTGTGTGTGTGTGTGTGTGTGTGTGTGTGTGTGTGTGTGTGTGTGTGTGTGTGTGTGTGTGTGTAAATCTGATTCCAGGTAAAGCAGCTGTTGACAGAAACCTTCCACGTTATCCGGCATCATTTGAGGCAAACAGAATTAAGCGACCAAGTGAAACCAGTGGGTGTAGAGAAAGGAATGATCGGCTCGGTGAACGGGGGTAAGGTATAAACTGTGATCCGAGGTTATTGCAATAAAGCTGCTATATTAATTTATCAGAACGTTTATTTTTACGAATATGATTTATTCAGTCTCGCTTCATTCCATTTTTCAGCTCTTTTAAATACATGTATCACAATAAAATCTATTTTGGATTATTAATGTAACCAGTAACTTCTGGAAAGGTAAGGAAACACTTTTCCACATTACGCAACTTATCATGTGGTACTCGTCACTAGTGTTATCACTTTACATCCTTATCAAAGAGCTACCGTTGTTTCCTATCCAATAACCTTCCACCCTCCCCTTGCTGGAGCCAAAAAGTGTTCAATATGATAGCTTTGCATATAATTACGTGCAATATGCAGAATGCCAATTCCCATCCCACAAAAAAATGTCGGCAATAGGTCAATTGGAAAAAAGAGACCTGACAATGACATAGAATAAGAACCCATAGCTGAACGAGATGCATTTCAAGCTGGACGAAATATGCGGGATACGAGCAAAGAGGAGGAGCAGGGTAAGGGGTAGGGGGTGGGGGTGGGGGAGTGGGAATAAGTTATCAATCGAAACTCCCACAGACAGGACGGCACCGTGGCGCTATCCAAGAGAGCATCTGTCAGAGGACGCCGTATGTTTCTGGCAGACTTCCAGACTGGTCAAGTCGTTCAGGCGCTGATCCCTTTACAGCCTGCCTGGCCTGATAATCCTACCCCGGGTAGCTCCCACCCGAGTCTGACATGCCCCGCCCTAGTTCCAAACACACCCATGCAATAAACTACACTACCCACGACACCTCGTTTCGTCCCGAACACAGAAGTTTGTATAGCAGCATGTCACACGCTGTTGAAACTCGCTCCCATCTAAGTCCACCCTACATGTCCTTCCGTGCGTTATGTTTCAACGGAGCGGGCTTTGCACGACTTGTAAATGTATATCTCTCATCGCACTGTATCCACCTCTACTGCTACACTGACCATCAACTTCTTACGCTTCCAACTCCGCCATGTATCATGCCCCCAGCCATCCAAGAAATACCCTGTATCTTCTAGTCCCTCCTCTCCAGTCTTGGGTAGAAATTGTCAGTGTGAGTGTTAGTGGAAATGACTACTTGCACTAATATTCGTAACCGATGCCTTGATGACCTCATTGTAACAATAAGCTCGTATGGAATGACGGGAGTTCGACACTGATTACAATGAATAGATATGCACATTATCGATGAATGTACGTATGCGCGAGTAGATATTATTTCTTGCACATGTTTCTTGTATTGCTAACGAGGGCTCCTGTTATCCGAACTACGAGAGCGACCGAAATTGGTCAACTGTGAACTTATTGCTAGAAAGGGGTCAATGACATGATATGATTAGGTTCAGATTCAACCGAGTAGCGATTCTCTAAACAGTTCTTGTCACACAAGGAATTTGGGTGCCGAAGATAACGTAACCCCACTGCTGGAGATGTGGCAATGATACGGGAACCTTAGGAAGAAATAGCAAGCAAGTTCTGCCTCGCCGCTTTCAAGACTTGAAAAACGCACAGTAAAGTACACGAGTACATACGAACACGCACAACCCCTGAGCCTTTCACTATTCTAATCAACTCGCGTTCCTTTTCTTTTCGAAACACAGAAAAAGTACACGTCACACACACACACACGCACGCACGCACGCGCGCACGCACGCACAAACACACACACACACGTACACACGTAAGTACGCGCAAACACAGAGATACAACAAGTTAGCCAGAAATAAAGACCTCAATCTAGTCATCCGCCTCAGGGCAAGGTAGAGAGACTTTTCTTTTGCAGGCAGTAAGTCTGGCT
>JAWQFJ010002458.1:107500-112500 GCA_034096865.1 Theodoxus fluviatilis | reverse complement strand
GAGTTCTCTCTCGGTCTCATTCACCTAATGGATCGTATGGGAATTTAAGTGTTATTGTCTGCTGTGTCTTCAATTTCCTCTGGTAGCATCAAAGGGAACGACCGTTGACGTTTCTGCGAGTCATCGAGATGGCAGCTAGCAGAAGAAGTCTAGAATCATCGACCGCTGGCGATGACTGATTTCTGAAGCCTCGGAACCTCTATACGCTTCGTTTTTACTCGTGTGTTTTGCCATTGTTTGCGGTCACTGTGGTGCGATAAATCCTTGATACAAATATGTGCAAGCAAATGGTTTGTATACTGCCCAGGGAGTGGAGATGGTGATGACACTTGACCATGCGTGTCCCCTCTGTTTCTGTGATTGTTGCCAGATGCCAGTACGAGGACGAATCAAATATAGCCCGGTGAGCAGGGAGTAAAGGGCAAAGCGCCATGAGTCCCAGGCATGAGTGATAAGTCGCTGTATGTAACCACAGCATTCTCTAGTGTTTTCTGCCTCCCTCTGTGTGTGTGCGTGTGTGTGCGTGCGTGTGTGTGTGTGTGTGTGTGTGTGTGTGCGTGCGTGCGTGTGTGTGTGCGTGCGTGTGTGTGTGCGTGCGTGTGTGTGCGTGCGTGCGTGTGTGTGTGTGCGCGTGTGTGTGAGCGTGCGTGCGTGTGTGTGTGTGCGCGCGCGCGTGTGTGCGTGCGTGCGTGCGTGTGTGTGTGTGTGCGTGCGTGCGTGCGTGCGTGTCCGTCCGTCCGTCCGTCCGTTCGTCTCTCTCTCTCTCTCTCTCTCTGAGTTTCATGAGCTTACTTAGGGACAACACACACACACACGCACACACGCACGCACGCACGCAAGCACACACACACACACACGCACACACGCACGCGCACGCAAGAACACACACACACACAGATCCACACACTTCATTACTCTTGCAATGAGATGAGAGTTTACACTTCCGTGTATTGAATTATGACAGTTGAGCAGTGCTTGCTTGAACCTCGTGACGGTTTGCAATTTGTGAAAACGTTCACGGGGGTTTATGGAAGTATGGCATCAGAACAGAAAAATACTTACATACAGAAGCTAGCTCGTGCCGTGTCTCTTGGTCTGATGCACTGAATATACTGTCATCAATTGCGAGCAACTCAAAACGTAAATGCCATAAGGACTACGGCCATTTTCATATGAAACAGACCTTGTGCCTGAAATGATACACATTGCTGTATCTTAGCTCAATCATATTAGTTAGAAGTGAAATTTTCTGTCACGTCAGAGTTTTGACTTTTTGAGTCTATGAAAGAAGTGACTGAGCAGACAATTCTCCTTTTACCCTAACACAACAAAAGAGGTACTCAAGACACAACTAGATGCAAGCAGATAATGTATTGTTTATTTTCAACATATCATAGATCATATGCACCATCTTGCCTTACCAGACGAGAAATCGGAATCGTATCGTCGCTGATAATGCGGAGTATCAGTCCGACGGGATGAGGATGCGGAGAGGCAGGATTCAGAGCGGCTTAGGGGGAGGGGGGGGGGGGATGTTGCTAACAGAGAAGATTTTAGGGGCGGGAACACGGCAGTTTGAGTGCAGACTGGCCTCTTCCTTGCCCAGACGCTGACAGGGACTTCACTTCTTCCAGGTCATGGCTCGTTCAGATGACTGCAGTCGGTCTCTGTGAATCAAAGAAGAAGAAAGTTAGTGACGAGACCATCACAAAACGTGCCTGCGTTCGTAAAGTGTTCTATAGGAGAAGTCAAATAAACGAGATGCTCACTTTTTCCGATCTGAAACGCTACGGGAAAACGCGCATCGGATTGCATTTACACAAATCAGAGCTACACAGGTTCGTGCTTACGTCGAATACAACACCTCTCTACGTTTTGGTCGCATCTTTATCACCTATTTGTGGGCGCGGTAATGTCATGTTTTGGAGTTTTTGAAAAAGCTGTATTGATTCAGCAAAAACTGATCGCGAAATGATAATTTGCCCGTTTGAATGTATAATATTCCCACAGAGCATGAAGTAGGCGTGTGCATTTTCCGAAAAAATAGTTGAGAGCGCACGAGTATCATGTGCATACGGTGTATGTTCAGCCATTTTGATAGGCTTCAACATTCCGACTTGGCGTCACATTTACATAACCGTTATCATAGCATATAATATCCAGCTCGATGTACATTGTAAGCACATAGAGGATGCTGAGAATATACCAGAATATATCTAAAAACGTATTGAAAACTATATTTCAGTTTCTTAAGATATTTTGAAGCAGTTACAATGTTTTAAATCTATTGACGTTGTAGTTGAACTTTACTCTTTTCCATGGTGGGGTACTTCCTCTGTACTGAAAGAAATCCTTTCAAACCAATTAGGGATGAAATATTACCAAAGTGCATGTCAAATCTTAGGGCTGTCAAACTCTTCCTTCATTTTTGTCAACGTAAAGATTATTTACCAAGTTGATGAGACATTTCACGGAGAGAGGGACAGTATGTGCTCCCGGAAAGGCAAAGACTTCGACTAGAAAACCATTCAGATCCTCACCACCACCATTTCCACCACTACCTCGATGGTAACCCCCACCACCGCTACCACCACTACTTTCACTACCATCACTGTCTCTTCCACCATCATTACCACCACCTCAACGACTTTCAACACCACTACCAAGGGCGACTGCATGGCGTTATGTGAACGCGAAACGTCTGTAAAAAGTATGACGTTTGGAAAACCGAGAAGAAACACTTTTTGAGTTCAAACGTGGTGTCACGATGGACCCAATGGTAATAAGCTCTTATCGACGTCAGGGCGATATCATGTTTCTTCATCAAACCCGTTTCACATTTCCCGTTCTGAGCTCTTTGAAGCAAAGATGATAGTATCATCCATCAACAAAGACTACCACTGCCTGAAAACTTGCAAATGTACTGTAACTAAATACTTAGTTTTCACAGAGGTTGTGGAAGTGAAAATTACTTTGAGACATTTCAATGGTAACTTGCAAACATGTTAATACAGGGATTCATTCCCAGGAAAGATCAGTTTATACCAGCCTGGGTACACCCTGAGAGTTTTTGGATGGGGACCACAACAACATTCATGAGTCCGTGCTGATTGCTTCCCAAACACATGACCAAAGCCGAATAAAATATTATGAGCGCGAATGTTGCGTGTATGCATGTGTGTGTGCGTGCGTGTGTGTGTGTGTGTGTGTGTGTGTGTGTGTGTGTGTGTGTGTGTGTGTGTGTGTGTGTGTGTGTGTAAGCTTGCAATGTGTGTGCGTATGTTAGAGAGAGAGAGAGAGAGAGAGAGAGAGAGAGAGAAAGAGAGAGAGGTTTCTAATTAAGTTGGAACTGAACGTAACACATCCTGGCGGGATGATATGGTGCTCATAAAAATAATGTTTCGTTTGACTTGCACAGTTTCTGAAGTATTACAATGCCACAGAAGAGAGCTTGAAGGAAATGGTATGCTGCAGACACACAAAGAAGTCTGCATTCAATTAATCACGAAGAGAAAAATAGGTACGTTTTTTGCTATGGAACTATATAAACATCACCATGACAAAGAAAAAAGCACGGCTACATGTGTTCTGAAATGCATTGCTAATCATATCCTGGTGACATAAACCTGACATATGTTTGTGACTTAGAAGACACCCACAGAGCTGTATATAAATGCCAGACTACAAGGATGAGAAACGACCTGCGAGACAAGGTTATGTGTAGGAGAAAGACAGCAGAGAGAGGGAGTTGTGCTATTCAAAGCCTTGAATGTGCATGGCATCTGAGAGGCGAGTAAGTGATCTATTACTTATTCTCCCATCTCTCCCGTCCCTGGGATTGAACCACGGCACAGCGCCTCGCTGCAAAGCCCAACGCCTTAGCATACTGGACCATCTACACCTCCTAAAAAAGAGGCTATCAATAGTCCAGCAGAGGCTTCGGGTTGGCTTTGAACTCATGAGGGCACAAGGGGAGAGCACTGGGATGTGAGCTGCCAGGATTTTTTTTATTTTGACGTACACTAAACACCATGAGTAGGTGTACATCGATTGATGCACCTGTTGGTAAACGTCTTTACGTGCCAACAAGAATGAAAGTTGTGATGTCTGTGGGATCTTCCCATTACTCATGGTGTTTAGTGTGCGAGTAAGTGATCTGCACGCGTAGGGTATTGGTAACATGGCAACAGCAAAACTAACAAAAGGCTCTCCCTTCATGGGAAGGCTGTGAGTGAATGAATAAGAAAATGAAGAGAGAAATGAGAATCTTCGTGACGGCAATGAGGATAATAACATAGCAGCAATGAAGGGAGAATATACAAGGCTGTCGATGTGCGTGTTGCACCAAGTAAGAGAAGACGATCTGCATCGGTAAAGCCTGTTCGTAATTGACAAATAGATATTGGCTAATATTCACCAAGTATTGGCCAATTACTTATTGATAAACATTCGGCTTCTTAATAGTTTGACAAAACCAAGCCAATATCTAGCAAGTAAGGAACATTTGCAATATGGCATCGATCGGCATCATGCACATTCCGTAAGTGTGCAGTGGCTGTAAATGTAAACAAAGCGACATTTTTGGGGGCCATCGTGCTCTGAGGGGAGATTCATGAATACCTCGGGCCAATAGCTATTGGCATTATCTATCGAGCAAATATCCCAAGTCTTGGCAAATATTTGCCAAGTATTGGCAAAAACTAATTTAGAACAGGAACACTTGACCAAATATTCAGCGAATACATCCCAAGACCCGGCAAATTTTGACGGAATGCTTGGACAATATTTGCCAAGACTTGGCAAACACCAGTTAAGAACCGATTTAAGCTGTAGGCAAACGCATAATAGCAGAAGAGAAGAGTGAAGATAATTTGCGTGCCAAGGCTGAGGAAGAGTGCAAGCCAGCAAAGAATAAAGAGGAAGATAACCTGCGCAGGAAGGCTAACTGTCATCACTCGCAGAGACCGGGTTCGCTTGTTGGCCAGAAACCCTAGGAGGCA
>JAWQFJ010002458.1:97500-102500 GCA_034096865.1 Theodoxus fluviatilis | reverse complement strand
TTACGCGGCCGGATCTTAGCATAACTCCCCGGGCGTGCCAAGTCAGTCAACGGTCGCGTTTTATAAAACCAGACTACAAATAGACTACAGGGAGGTGACTCCCATATTATTTCCTGCAAGCGAGACGGCTTTTCACGGGAAAAAAACTTTTTTGAACGCTACATTATGTGTTAAACGACACAAATGCACCAAAAACACAAAAACTCGTAAAGCAACTAATGCGTCGTTTGTCGGGATATATTCCATGCGAAGAACAGGTGTGGGGCGGTAAATCGCATAAAGAGAGAGCCGGGCAGATAACTCTGCGACGATTTCCGGTTCATACTTTTGGACGGTTCATACTTTTGGACGTTACAGAGCGTGCTTAAGTGTTATTGTTTACACAATGATATTGAATAACTTAGTATATTGGTGAACTCTTAAAAATTATAACACATTTTGATTTCGTGACAATGCGTTGTAAAACAGCCCATTCTCACCTGGCCGAATCAAATCATTAAGCAATTTAGGGCAGATGTACAAGTGTTATGACGTCACATCGACTAATGGCTTCAAGCCGAAACATGGCTGAGCCAAGCGATTGTGACAGCACGTTAGACATGGGTTTCGAGAATAGCGACCCTGACAGCACTTCCAGCGAACAATACGATGAAGAATGTCCTCCAATACACGAACCATACCAGTATGAGCAGATGCAGATGAAGAACCCGACGAACAAAAGTTTCAAATCATCGAGGAGCCTTCAAGTTATTCGAGCCTGTGTGATCGCCTTCACATTACAGCATGGTAAGGGAGATTACACTTTAATTATGCGTACATCAGTTTTGTGGTATTGCACAATTGATCGTCACTTGTCATTTAGCGAGCTAGCGAGCGAGCGAGGGAGGGAGTGAGTGAGTTGGGAGGGAGAGAGACAGACACAGAGAGAGAGAGAGAGAGAGAGAGAGAGAGAGAGAGAGAGAGAGAGAGAGAGAGAGAGAGAGAGCAGTGTGACGACAGTTCACCACTCACCTGCAGGTGAATTATTCCCACCATGCGGTGAGTGCCTGAGTTGTAGGGTTATTTGAGAAATGACTGGTTCATGAAAATAGCGTAAAGGCTGCACTCATTATGTTCGGTCATAACACTGATAGGCTGATTCAGTAGGACCGAACATCCCTAGTGCAGCCTTTACATTGACTTAATTTTCATCAACCAGTCACTTCTCAAATACAACTCAGGCACTCACCGCGTTATGAGAAAAATTCACCGGCAGGTGAGTGGTGAACTGTCGTCACACACACCACACTGCTACAGGTGAGAGAGAGAGAGAGTTCAGAGAGAGAGAGAGACAGAGAGAGAGAGACAGAGAGAGAGAGAGTTCAGAGAGAGAGAGAGACAGAGAGAGAGAGACAGAGAGAGAGAGAGAGAGAGAGAGAGTTCAGAGAGAGAGAGAGACAGAGAGAGAGAGACAGAGAGAGAGAGTTCAGAGAGAGAGAGAGACAGAGAGAGAGAGACAGAGAGAGAGAGAGAGAGAGAGAGAGAGAGGTTCAGAGAGAGAGAGAGAGAGAGAGAGAGAGACAGAGAGAGAGAGACACACAGAGAGAGAGAGAGCGAGAGAGAGAGAGAGAGAGAGAGAGAGAGAGAGAGAGAGAGAGAGAGAGAGAGAGAGAGTATGCAGCTATATATGAGCAAATGCCATGCAGATAATTTCTCTCCTAGTTTGCCTCAAACTGGCTGCAACACTAACTCAAAAACGCATGTGTGTAAGATGCTCCACCAACACGTGTTACACCAAGTGTGGGAGAGACACTAGCAGAGACAACACTCGATGTAAGAGTGCAAATGGCCATTGTCACTGGGGTTGTGGCTTCCTAACACGTCGACCGGCATCAGTCGTCGGTTGCGTTCGGTGTGCTTTTATATGGATGGAACTGCCTTCGGTAGTAGCTTCTTTTTTCACCGGATAGCCCATCTCCTCCTGCAGCCGGTATGAGTGTGGGTAGCAATCGGGAGTGAAATGCTTGCTGCAGACGACCGATAATGTCTGCAGAAAATTTGCACGGCATGTTCGTACAAGGCGCACCCATGGGCGGTTTAATGATGGGTCCCGCGGAAATCTATGCGCCCCCACTCCATCTGAGTTTCTGAAGGGACATTCAGCAACTGCGCATTCAATGCCATTGCATTTTCTCTTGTGAAACGGCCGGTGTAGACTCACTGCTCGTGGAAGCTGCATTGACAGACGCCGTGCTTTGAAGCGACTAATCGACGTGACGTCACTTTCTGTTTTTCGATTTTTTTTCAGGTGAGGTTTTCAACAATTAATACATTACAAATTGGTACTGACTTTTTCAGCCAAATGAACTCAATGATGGATTTTTAAAATAATTTTAGCCAACCTCTCAATGATTTTGACTGAGTGCTCTCCTAGATCTTTAACATTTCGCGCGAAATTCAGCCTTGTCGATGATCGCAGGAAAAACACGAATATACAGTCAGAAGGTACGATTCAAGAAACCAGTATGTTAACGGCGTGATCATTTATATAATTATGTTCATTTTTATATGTAATGTCATTGCTTAATCAACCTAACAGAAACTAACCAATCAGAAAAATAAGTCGGGTATTTTGTGCGCGTATGCCGGTTTCATCTTCGAGCTCGCGGACATCATTACAGTGCTAGAGCATACTGAAATGTATATCTCACGTGTTCAACTCAAATTCATCACGGCGAAATTTGCAGCTGATGCTATAGCACTGTCTCGAAACACGGGGGAGTGAGAGTTATCCGTCCTTGCGCTAGCATGCGTAAACAGCCAGGAAAGGTTCCGGTTTGCGGCCAACATGGCGACGCGCAGTAAAAAGATCTGTGGTGGAGGAAAAGCTTACTGTGTATGCTGTTCAAATTACTCTGGGAAGGTAGTTGATGGGAGGATTGTAAAACTACACAAACTACGAAGTAACAAAATGCTCAGGCGAGCATGGGAGCAACGCTTACGGCTGGTTAGGCAAGACTACAAAACCGTGAACTACCCCCTTGTGTGTTCCGAGCATTTCGTACACAAACAAGGACCAAAGAGCGGCGACAACGTACCTTCCGTGTTCCCCAATCGTACCTTCAAGATTTGTTCGGTAAGTTTAAAGCAATAGTTCAGGCATAATAACATTGATCTAGACTAGGGGACTTCAATTCTCTTTTACCAAGAGATTGTAGATTAGAGCTTGCGTGATAGTCTGAGTTTCTGCTGTGTTGTGATGTCCATGAGATCTTCCCAGTATCCATGTTGTATTTTGTATTATCTTTATACTATAGACAATTTTTGTCATCATGTATAGTTGTTCCAGTTATAAAGTAATGCTTTTTCTTTTTTCTTTTTAATTTTTTTAAATCTTAATGAATAGTCATGTGCTTGAAAATTGAGAGTGCAACTGAATTTAGTAAAATACTACCCCAAAAATCAAATATCAAACCTTTTCATTGAAACACAAGAACAGCCCTTGTCTGCAAAGTTTGGTCATACTGAATCTCATTAGGGCGGTAGTATTGCCATGATGAAGGTCTGACAACTAATTGCTTCTACTTGGGCCCACCAGGGACTAAAACCGGGTATCTGTGAGGACAGTGATTGCATACTGTCGTGCAATTAACCTTTAATGTGAGTGAATTCTCGACAAATGAAATAAATTGCAAAGGCAAAAGTGCAAAAAAGTTTGCAAACGTCATCACTGATCACATACGAGAGCAACAATATCACTAATCAATCTACCGAGTAGTACACACAGGACACCGCTGTACATAGCAGAAGTCTGCGAGAAGTCTGCCTTTGTGTGTTTAATCCCACTTTGCGTTTGTCCGTGTTTTTTCTAATAGTCTCTCAGTTCTTTCACTTTCATGGAATCAAAAACTAACTCGTCGCAAGTGTCCTGCGTGTTCGCCATTGTTGAGAAAGAAACCGGAACCTGGCGATCGAAAGGGTCGCAACTCCTGCCTTACTCCGCTCTTCAGTTTCGAGACAGTGCTATTGTGACGCATCATTTCAAGGGGCCCACCGATCTGCTCGTTTCCCAGCAATATATTTTCGTCGAGTAAAAGAGTTAATCCACGCTGATCACGGTAGACAACACAACGGTGGAAATGATGTCACACAACTGACCAATCGGAAGAAATACATCAGGTATTCCCCAGACCTCTTGCATATTAATTAGTATTCACGTGTCACGTGTTGAATCTGACCAATGGGAGGAAATGTGGAGGAGCTCTACCTAGCCTCATGTTACGACTATTGATGTATCCCTTTGTTGCCATGGAAATGGTTGGGGAAACATGGATTCCAATCGCCCACGTCCGATATGGGAGTAACGTGAGTCTTTTGCTGCCAGTCTGTCTAGTTTGTCGACAAAAAAAATCGAGGATCGTTTCATCTTGTTGGTTAATGATACCCCGTGTTGAATTCAGCGTGCAGGGTTACATAAAACAATATGAACCGCAGCGATATGAATCGAGTAGGACAAAGGGCGCGTTTGTTAGGTGTAGAATCTCGAGAGAATCTCGAGGGCTAAGCGTTGCCTACGTCTCTCGTTTATTAGCCGAACGTGCGTCTCCCTCACTCTCGACTAGCCATCGAGGCGAGCCACTTGCCTAACAAACGCGCCCAAAGACGTGTGCCCCACTGGAACCAAATTCTTGAAACTGGATCTCAAAGCAGGGTTTAAATGCTTGCATGAAGTACTGACCTTGTGATGATTACTAAAAACATAAAACAGAAACTCTGTTGGGGCGCATCGGTGCACGTGATCGATGAATATAATTGCATAATTTACCATTTTCCACCCATCTGAAGGATTTTCATTAATTTTCTCCTTTAACTGACTTAGTGTGCAGCTATCACTAGAACCACCATGGGTGATGGCTGGAACTGCATTTGGTCTCTTGTGGAAGCCAAGCTGGCGAAATCATGTCAGGGACTCTCCCTGTGGCCACAAAAGTCTACCCTCCACTTGAAGTCTGAAAGGAATT
>JAWQFJ010002458.1:87500-92500 GCA_034096865.1 Theodoxus fluviatilis | reverse complement strand
GTGTGTGTGTGTATGTGTGTACGATCTCTCTCTCTCTCTTTCTCTCTTTCTCTCTCTCTCTCTCTCTCTCTCTCTCTCTCTCTCTCTCTCTGTCATATGCTTGTGTTCTGCCATCACACAAGTGGTGCACTTTCCAATAAACGCAAAATCGCGTGAGCAATCTGAAGACGCATTGTGCTCAGACGGGATATCTTACGTCATCCACATCAACGTCGATTCAATGAAACAGGCTCCTGCTGTCCCCAAGAACCATCAGATGGGCGCTCTCGGGGTCCTGCTGGGCTGTGAGACAGCGTCTCATGTAGCGTAGAGTTCCGCATGAAAGTGCCGACCTCTCTGGCAGAGTCTGCAACCAAAACTCCAGGCTGATCTGTCCCCCTGTTGCCCGGCCATTCCGCTATCCCATCTCTTGTAAGGAGCAGCCGTTTTCTCTTCAAATCCGATGATGGCACCCTGCGTTGTCTGTTTCCAGATTCACCATCCTGTGGGGTTTTCAGTGTTTCCAGACTTCTCGTCGTCTCTGCCTGTTTCCTTGCACTGCGACTGGGGGTGGCCCTGCAGTTGCTGACCAAAATGGAGTTTAGGGAGGCTTCCACAATTCTCGCCAGGCTGTCGAAAAGGAGGAGATAAAGCAAGAAACAGACCGAGCATTTAAATCACCCTTCTATGGTGAGGACAAATCTCTTTGTGTAGCTCCATGTCTAATGGTAAAGGAGCCTGCACATATTATTTCACATATGCTGCCTCCGTCGCTTTCCTCAATGTATCACAGCAGGACAACGAGGAAGCGTTTGACGGAATGAATTTCCCATTCATGACCAATTTCCAGAGGTAGCAGGGTTTTATTTGGCTCGGACTTACATGCTGAATGGGAGAGGAATGCATATTAAGCAAACCACCTACACAAGGAGCATGTGAGCGTATGTGTGACTCCTATTACACAAGAGTAACATACAATCGGAGCCGCGCAATGATTGCCATCAGCAGCAACATCCGGCTGCTGGCCTTCCGTTTGCCATGATGCCAAGCATATTGTCTCCACAAGCGCAAGTTCTTTGACGCAGAGAACTGGTATTTGGTTAGGATTTCATCAGTGACACAAACTTGTCAAGAACCCATTGTCTGTATTTAAAAATAATAATCCATATCATACTGAGGCTGGTTGTAGCAGAGACAGCAAAGCGCATCACATTGCTAATCTGTATTGGACTGCTATCCATTTACGCCTGTAACATGAACGATGTATAGAATAACAAGAAGACATGTTTGTTTTCTCCACATGAACATTGCTCTTTTATTCATCGTGACAACCAGATGGATGGATGGGTGGAGTTTTAAGGCATGTCAGCCTCTGTAGGCTATTGAAGGCCATTGATCACGAAATTCATTAGAGTTGTTTAGAATAAGAAAATCTTGTCCTGATTCCCCTAGTTATTCGCCTCTTACGAAACGGGCAGGAAGACGTGATGGGTCAATTCTTACCCCAACCCACAGGGGGGTCAATTCTTACCCCAACTCACAGGGAGACACGGTGGGTCAATTCTTACCCCAAAAATCACACGAACATGATGATCGAGTTGTGGGCCGGGGCCCCCCCCCCGTCAATTCTTCCATTACACACAAAATTCAATAGGCGGGGTAAATTACTCTTAAAACCAAAATAACAGCTGGCTGAAGGTCAATTCTCAAAACCAACCCACAGGGGTTACATTACTATACCAAACTCAGAGTGGCCTGAGAAAAACAGGCTCGGGTTAAAAATTAATAACCCCAACCCATACAAGGTGGCGTGGGTAAACTATTAGACCGCAAAACAAATCCCTATGGGGGTAATTCGTCAAATCTCCTTTTTACCCGACAACACAACCAGGGGGGAGTCAAATTAGTACAAACTCAACCAAACAAAGGCATGGGCAAATTCTTACCCCAAATCAAAAGGGAGTGCATAAGGGGGTCAGTTGCTTTATCCCAAAAAACCCACCCACCACAAGGAGGTGTTAGCGTCAATTCTTACACCCAGGATCAAAGCAGCACTGCCCCAAGACGCCATGCGAAGCAACAAAAGATAATGGCTTGATGGTCACGCATGGTCCAAGAGGATGTGAATGTCTGGCTGGATGAAGGTTAATTGTTATTATTGAGAACTTACAGTGGGTTTCCGCTTTCGAATTATGAGCCTATCTTATACATGTATATTAGTGATCTTTAAAATACACCGTGTGTTAAGTCATTTTCTACCTTGAAACCGAAGACGTTTCGAACACTCTCCCTTGACCCAGCCCCTTCTTTTCAACCTACTACCGCCGCGTTTCCTGTTACAGACTCCAGTGGCGGGCTTCCCCCTCTCGGTTTTTGCTCCAGTCCTTACGTCCGCTTGTGGCTTTACGTGCCTCTCAAGTGTGGGCACGATAGCGCTGATAGCGCGTTAGTTCCGGGTCCGGCGATACGAACACTCCCTGTTGCCTCCCTCGTCCACCTTTCCCAAAACACCACGTACACCCGCAACCCACACCACCCCCCACCCTCCTTCTTTCCCCCCCCTTTCATTCCCCACCCCAACAAACCCCACCCAACCACAAAAAAAAAAAAAAAAAAAACACCCCCCCCCCCCCCCCCCCCCCCCCCCCCCCCCCCCCCAAAACACACAAAAAAAAAAAAAAAAAAAAAAAAAAAAAAAAACCACACATCCCCAAAAAAAAATAAAAAACCAGTGACCCAAAGAAAGTGCANNNGAGTACCACCCCGCATGTTATCTACATTCTGTTGGAAGATGATAGCAAAGATACAGGCTCGGTCGAATCACATTCAAGATGGCGATGTCGTGCAGCTTAATGGAGACGCTAGCGAGGAGTTGCCTTCGAAAATGAATGGACAGACTTTTGAGCGTTAGAGCTTTGATCTTCGGACTGTGTATCGAGAATTGAGAGAGTTTCAGAGGTCCTGTTGTTTGAGTGTGTAATTCTACGTTCCGTTGTGAGGAAAATAAAGTTGCTACGTTTTCCTCTACTACGCAAGCTTGTCGTTTCTGTGATTGACTGTAGAACGACAGACGAGCACCAAGAGATTCAAAAGAATCCGTGTTATAGCCTAAAGTGCTAGCAACAACATACCTGCACGCCAATACATCGATAGATTGTGGCCGGCTGTATAGCACGTAACATAACCATATGAACACAAAGTGAAACAGTTGAATAAGAATAGTTTATATTCATTTTCATGTATAAAAAGGTACCTATTCCATGATCGACAAAACCCGTTTCTTACTTGCGATCCGAACGTGTTCGATCAGGAAATACGCAGGTTGCTATTACGTGGGTGACAACCAAGAGGAATAGGATTTATTCAAGAGCAAAAAGTGTCCCAAACTATCAAAACGTTCAGATGTAAACTAAATACTCAGCGTAAATGAAGGTCGACTCCTGAAGGTGTGTACGTTAGAAATCAGACCTGTACAAATCTCGTCAGAAAATGTTCATGTACTGGACCGTACAGGAATTATATTTGTATTCCTGAATGACTCCATTCTGCTAGGCAATCGTCCCATATTACACGCATGTTGGCTTTTAAGAAATGGTACCAATTTATAGAGTGAACAAGCCGGATGTATGGTTAGAGAACACCTTTCAATCCCTACCAAAATAGAGAAAAGTAGAACGGCCTTTTAAACGTAGTGCTAAGAGAAGGGTGTAGGAAGAAAGATTGGCCGAAAGCGGTAAGGGACTGAATTTCATGTTCGCATAAACCCAACAGCTCAAGGGCTATCAGGAGACGTGTCAGTGCGACGCCCAATAATGTCGATTAGCTTAAGGGAAACATACATGTCTTCTTTTGCGCTCAAATGTTGCTGATTGCAGAATGATTAGAGCAAATACACACTTGACGTCTTTCCTCCTCTTTTTCCATGTCGTCGTCGTCGTCGTCGTCCTCCTCCCTCCTCCTCCTCCTCCTCCTCCTCCTCCTCTTCCTCTTCCTCTTCCTCCTCCTCCTCCTCCTCTTCCTCCTCCTCCTCCTCTACCTCCTCCTCCTCCTCCTCCTCCTCCTCCTCCTCCTCCTCCTCCTCCTCCTCCTCCTTTTCCTCATCCTCCTCTACCTCCTCCTCCTCCTCCTCCTCCTCCTCCTCCTCCTCTACCTCCTCCTCCTCCTCCTCCTCCTCCTCCTCCTTCTCCTTCTCCTCCTCCTCCCCATCCTCCTCCTCCTCCTCCTCCTCCTACGCGCGAGACAAAAATCTAAACTGAAGAGAGTTTCCTGGACAGTATTTTGGGCGAAAGTTTTACAAAAAGGACATGTCAAGAGTATTGTGTTATCCAGTCCGTACATGAATACAACTTTTTGGTTTTACAGAAACCCTTCTTCGTTAGAGTTTAAATGGTCGTTAAGACGGCAAAGTAACTCTGGCGTATTTTTCGTCACATTGCACTCCACACCTTTCTGATATGTCATAAACTGAAAACAGTAGATCGTACCTGGGGTGCCAACTAAAAATTCCTAACACTTAGGCGATTTTTAGAGGAAAAAATTCAATAACACTCATTTTTGAGCTTCAGTCCTCATGAAAATGTAAGATACAGCAGATACATGATTATTGCTTCCATCTATGGTGTTAACGTTTTTGTACTGGTGGGTGTTCGGTCTGAACGAGAATACTCGTTGCCCGTCACAAGAGGGTTAATCTCTCCACTTATAAACACCACTGACACACAAACTAAGTTATCAGGGGCACGTTTGTTCGGCGTAGAATCTCGAGAGAATCTCGAAGGTTAGGCGTTGCTCACGTTACTCGCTAATTAGCCGTAAGTGCGTTTCGCTCGGTCTCGACTAGCCATCACAAGCCACCACCCCACCCCCCTCCCCCAAAGGCCGACCTCCCACGGACTACCTGAGCATTTTACGTTACACTGACAGACAGACACACATAGACAGACACACAGACAGACACACAAACAGACTCACAGAGAGACATACATAGACAGACACACAAACAGACTCACAAACAGAAACAC
>JAWQFJ010002458.1:75000-85000 GCA_034096865.1 Theodoxus fluviatilis | reverse complement strand
CTCGAAACATTTTACATTCATACTATCAGTAATTTCTTTGTTAAACAGATAACAGGCATGATCAATTTCCAGTTATCAAAATCAAGAGATAGCTCTCCAACACAACGGCCGTATGATCCGAAATCTAATATAACATCATTTTAAAATGATGAAAAAAGCAAAATGTCTACTATTCTACCTCCCTCCCCCCGTTCTCTCTCTCTCTCTCTCTCTCTCTCTCTCTCTCTCTCTCTCTCTCTCTCTCTCTCTCTCTCTCTCTCTCGCCCATGAACACACCTGCTTGAACGCGCGCAAGTACACGCACGCACGCACGCACGCATGCACGCACGCACAGCACGCGCGCGCACACACACACACACACATAAGCTGTTGTCCACTGCGAACAGGTGCCAAAAACAATGATGACAACTTACAAAGTTGCCGGGTGGCGTAGAGCGCAGGGAAGTCTTGGTGGAGACAGCTACGGGCGGAGAGCTGCGGAGCTACACGGGCGGGCAGCTTGAGCTCTGAACACGTGATGGAGAGGGCGGGTTCTGCCAAGCAACGCGAGTAGAACCAGTGGGAAGATGCCGGTTCCTCGCTCGCTTGCTTGCTTCCTCGCTGGCTGGTTTTGTTTTCCCCTTTGTCTTCCTCTAGCGCGTGTGACCCCCGGCGTCCAAGTTCTTCAATGGCCCAACTCTGGCGCAGCTCCCTGCCTTTTAAGCAGAGCCGGCGTCGGGGGCAAAGACCGCGCCCACGAACCGAAATTGACAAGCGCGAATCGGAGATGAGTGGCAACCCGAGTGAACGCACATACTGACAAAGGCAGTCAGAGATCGACGCCCTCGCACTCAGCTCTGAGAGGTGGTGGGTGGCGACGTCAGATATCACTCTTATCCCAGCCTCCACTACCCCTCCCTAGATTCTTACCCCACCCCAATCACACCCACACACTCTATCCCCTTCGCTCGGAAGCGAGCATCTACATCAGAGGGTGCGGTCTACAAACGATGCGGTGGCTTCCAAAACGGTGTACCGGTGTCGACATGGGTTCCGGCAGGGCAATGGATGTTGACTCAGTCAGGGGCCTGCTTGTGGGAGACAAGGGATGTCCCGCTCCAGTACACGGTTCACCGTGAGCTAGTACCGGGGACTGTCATTAGTGGTCAGCCACGTTGGCTTTCTTGATTGAGTGAAGCCCTGCCGCAGTTCATTACGTGTCCCCCTTCACGTCGCTATGGGAGAGAAACGTGGGTGCCCGCCCGGCAGACTTGTTTTGGGAATGGTCTATCTGCATAGCGAATGAACGTCTGACTGGGTAACCTACATACGTCGGGGTTTTAGGAGACATCGCTCTTTGTTTTCCGCCATGCAATAGCACAGTGATCGAGGAAAAAAATGAAACCGCGGTTGCTGAAATGGCATTTTCCAGAAGGGAGGCATTTTTGTTTTTCAAGGAGAAGTTATAAAGTAGAAGAAAATGTCGAGAATATTTAAACATCCTCTGGAAAATATTTTTTGACTGAATAAGCTGGTGGGGCTCTGATAACATATGTTTGTTCTACGCAATACAGGCTGTAAACTTGTATTACATTTCGTATGTCCTGCTTCAAACAAATTAAAGCTGTGTCTTTGGGATTTGTCCCATTTTTAATCAAAACAGCCACACACAAAATAGCCATTCCCAAAATGTTCATTGACATAAAATGTACTGCATTCTCTTGTAAGGGAATTGGTTCATCACACAAGCAAAGGAAAAATGGCTCTCCGTACGGGAGACAGATTGTATTGACCTATCATTTGTTGAATCAAACATCGAGTCGTGTTGAGTAAATGCAAGCAGTTTTATTGAATTAATACCACCTTGCCAACGACTCAGACACCCTTTTCTCATAACGTATCAAAACACTAGCCGCTTCGCGGCCAGGCAATGCGCAAAGCGTCAAAGCCACATACAAAGCCAAATTCTTCAGCCACCATTTTGTTTATCTCATTACGTAACCATAACCAAAAATGTGTTCACAGATCTTCATCATTTGACTTTACCTACCCATACACCAAATTTCGAACAAATCGGAGCGCTTTGAGTTTTAGGCGGCCATCTTGTTTGTGCCCACTTCCGGTTACCGTGGCGACACCTTTTTTTTAACCCCACCATGACCTGACCCCAGCCCACATCTAACCCCATACCAAGTTTTAAGTCGATGGGAACTCCTGTGTCTCAGGCGGCTTCGCCGCCTTCGACACAGTCGTCCATTGTTTACTCTGCCGCCATTTTTTTTCTCGTGACGTAACCATGGTAACCAAAAAAATTGTTCACAGATCTTCATCATTTGACTTGATCAACCCACACACCAAATTTCGGTCAAATCGGAGCACTTTGAGTTTTCGGCGGCCATCTTGTTTGTGCCCACTTCCGGTTACCATGGCAACGCCATTTTTTTAAACCCCACCATGACCTGACCCTGGCCCACATCTAATCCCATTCCAAGTTTTAAGTCGATGGGAACTCCTGTGTCTCAGGCGGCTTCGCCGCCTTCGACACAGTCGTCCAAATTCTTCAGCCGCCATCTTGTTTTTCTCGTGACGTAACCATGACAACAACAAAATTATTGCGCAGATCTTCATCATTGGACTGTACCTACCCACACACCAAATTTCGGTCAAATCGGAGCACTTTGAGTTTTCGGTGGCCATCTTGTTTGTGCCCACTTCCGGTTACCATGGCAACTCCATTTTTTTAACCCCACCCTGACCTGACCCCGGCCAACACCTAACCCCACACCAAGTTTCACCTACCCACACACCAAATTTCGGTCAAATCGGAGCACTTTGAGTTTTCGGCGGCCATCTTGTTTGTGCCCACTTCCGGTTACCATGGCAACGCCATTTTTTTAACCCCACCATGACCTGACCCCGGCCCACACCTAACCCCATACCAAGTTTTAAGTCGATGGGAACTCCTGTGTCTCAGGCGGCTTCGCCGCCTTCGACACAGTCGTCCATTGTTTCCTCAGCCGCCATCTTGTTTTTCTCGTCACGTAACCATGACAACAAAAAAATCTTTTCACAGATCTTCATCATTCGACTGTACCTACCTGCACACCAAATTTCGGTCAAATCGGAGCATTTTGAGTTTTCGGCCGCCATCTTGTTTGTGCCCACTTCCGGTTGCCATGGCGACACCATATTTTTAACCTCACGTTGACCTGACCCCGGTCCACACCTAACCCCATACCAAGTTTCAAGTGGATCGGAATAAAACTGTGGAAACGTATGAGTGTCACACAGACAGACACACACACACACACAGACAGACAGACACACAGCGAAAATATATATACAGATGATACGTGAAACGGCTGTACACCGAGGAGAAAAGGCAAACTGGTCGTAGATCCCTCAGGTAATAGAGTATGTGTGAAATATCATTTTACTCATTAACTGATTCTGGCACTCCGACATTTGCTTCTCAGCAATCCGAACTGCGAAGCCATCGAAAGGGATGTGTATGCCATCACACGCACAGATCCCTCACCAATCAACTCGTACCACACATGTGCTCTTTGCACTTCTTCGATACCATGCACATTGTGCAGTCTCGTGTCATTTCTTGGTCAAATGTTAGAGGAGTCACCAGAGGTCAGAGTTGAAGATGACCAGAAAAGATGTCCCTCTCATTTTTCTGACATAATTGTAAGGTGTTCTAACGATAGATCTTTCAAAGGCCAAAAAAAGCAATGAAGACACATTTGGGTTTTCATTTTCTGAATTCCACATGATCATCTACGTACCCAAGAAACCGTTACAATGCATAAACACTAGCCTGCCCACTCGCATCGATGTACACATATCACACATACACCCGCACGCACACGCATGCGCGCAAACAAACGTACACACACACACACACACACTCCTCAGCATACGAAGGTCCTCACGTGCGCGCTATCGTCAATACATACTTCCTAGCAACATAAGTTTGTTGCTAGCATTTCTAAAATGTATTTATGACATTCATCTCAGATTACTCGCAATGCAAATTCCGTGCCTAACTTTGCACTGTTATCTCTCTGTCTCGATGGTCACAAGGTGAGAGAGAGAGAGAGAGAGAGAGAGAAACAGACAGACAGACAGACAGACAGACAGACAGACAGACAGACAGACAGACAGACAGACAGACAGACAGACAGACAGACAGACAGACAGACAGACAGAAAGACAGAAAGACAGACAGACAGACAGACAGAGACAGAAACAGAGAGAGACAGAGAGATAGAGACACAGAGAGAGAGAGAGAGAGAGAGAGAGACTGAGACACAGAGAGAGAGAGAGCGAGAGAGACAGAGAGACTGAGAGAGAGAGACAGACACAGAGAGAGAGAGAAAGAGAGAGATAGAGAGCGAGAGATAGAGAGAGAGAGAGGCTAAGTGAGAAAACACAAATGAAGCATAGCAGGTCTTTGGAAGGCAGTAAAAGAAAGAGAATACAAAGTATTAAAGAAAGGTGACACAGAGAAAACAACAAAGGTGCAAGACAGAAAGACAAACTAATGTTATATTTTCCCTGTGATATTAGTCGTGAATCGGTTATCTTTATCAAATCGGATGGCGTTTTTGTCGGTGATAAACCTGACTTGTATACGTTATGTACAAAATGTTTTCCTTTTTATCCCCAAAAGTGACAATGACAATTCTAAAAACTACATTAAATGCAAACGCGTGCGACTTGCAACAAAATCATAATTACGGTTTGTATGAGGACAAGTATTTTTAACGTGCGTTTGTATGTTTGTATTTGAATAATTTTTAACGCATGTCAAACATCATGTTATTAGAAATGATTCGTGCAGCCATATGAACACAAAAGAAAACAGTTGAATAAGAATAATTTACATGTATATACATATATATAAAAGTTACCCCTTCCATGATCCACAAACACCTTCCCCTACTAGTGATCCGAAAGTGGTCGATCAGGAAATGGGTTTTATTGCGCCGGAGAGATGGATGGATGGATAGATTGATGGGCGGACGGACGGACGAGTGGATGGATGAATGGATGGATGGAATTGTACGATCTATCAGTCTTTAAAGACTATGTAAGGCCATTGAGCACGAAAATTCCTAGTTATTTAGAGTAAGCGCAAATCAGGTCACGATGTCTCTAGTAATTTGCTTCTTACGAATCGCGTAGGGAGATGCTGTGAGTCTGTTCTGACCCCCATCCTCAGGAGGATCGCTGGAGAGAACCAAGAGGAATGCTGTACAGTGACAAAACTGTAAGACGAGTTTTTTCTCGTGCATGTCAAAGGAAATCATCAATTTGGAATAGAAAAACAACAATTATACAATCATATATCAGACTGCATGACGCGAGACACATCCTCAAGCATAGAAGAATTAGCTGTTAATTTCGGTTTGTGCTTCAATCAACGAGATAGAGGTATGTGCCTTCGTTCTTGTCAGAGGTAGTCCTAATGAGGACGTATGTCTGACATCACGCATACATAGTGTCTTTAAGGTGCACAGCCTACGAAGCCAAGCCAACGCTGGGATCTATGGAGATTAAGATGTCCTTGACGCTCATGTACATACGTTCAGTCTTACAAAATGAAAAAGAAATCTGCCTGTTCTCATAATGAATACTGCCTTGATTTTTAGGCCCTTGTCCACCACGACATTGGGATTTACTAGAGAGCGGAAACAATCCCAACGTACAATAAATCATAAATCAACGTCAATATCAAAACGTTCAGATGTAAACTAAATACTTAGCCTGAATGAAGGCTGACTCATGAAGGTGTGTACGTTAGAGACCAGACCTGTACAAATCTCGTCAGGAAATTGTCTTGTAATGCTCTGGTCCAATACCATTTACTGGACCGCAGAAAAATTCTAAAAGTATTCCTGAATAGCTCCATTCTGCTAGGCAGTCGACCCGTATTCCACGCATGGTGGCTTTTAGGAATTGGTACTACTTTATAGAGTAAACGAGCCGGATGTATCGTTAGGGAACACCTTTCTATCACTACCAAAATAGAGAAAAGTGGATCGTCCTCCTCCATTCTCCTCGTCGTCCTCCTGGTCCTCCTCCTCCTCCTCCTCCTCCCCTCCTCCTCCTCCTCCTCCTCCTCCTCCTCCTCCTCCTCCTCCTCCTCCTCCTCCTCCTCCTCCTCCTCCTCCTCCTCCTCCTCCTCCTCCTCCTCCCTCCTCCTCCTCCTCCTCCTCCTCCTCCTCCTCCCCCCCTCCTCCTCCTCCTCCTCCTCCTCCTCCTCCTCCTCCTCCTTCTCCTTCTCCTCCTCCCCCTTCCCCTCCCCCTCCCCCTCCCCCTCCCCCCCCCTCCTCCTCCTCCTCCTCCTCCTCCTCCTCCTCCTTTTCCTCCTCCTCCTCCTCCTCCTCCTCCTCCTCCTCCTCCTTCTCGTCGTCGTCCTCGTCTTCGTCCTCGTCCTCGTCCTCCTCCTCGTGGTCCTCCTCCTCCTCCTCCTCCTGTTCCTCCTCCTCCTCCTTCTCCTCATCTTCCTCTTCCTCCTCCTCGTCCTCCTCGTCCTCGTCCTCCTCCTCCTCCTCTTCCTCCTCCTCGTCCTCCTCCTCGTCCTCCTCGTCCTCCTCCTCCTGCTCCTCGTCGTCTTCCTCCTCCTCCTCGTCCTCGTCCTCCTCTTCCTTCTCGTCCTCGTCCTCCTCATCTTCCTCCTTACATTTCTGCGTCCTGATTTCATTCCGTTAAGGACATTGTCCGAAGCATTTCATTCCATTGTTAGATATAGGTAATTATATAGTATTTTTTTGCCGTCTTTTAGTGGCATTTTTAAAAACTTCGACCCGATTCATGAACCCTTCTGCGATGTGGAAACTCAGACGCATAAGAACTGCTGCTACGTATTATTAAACACCTACCCACTGACTGCTCCTTGACTTATGCTCTGCACGTGTGATCACTTGCTAGAATCTGTCCATCTCTGAAGTCATATCTGTCCATTTTTACGTTTTTCCCCAATTCATTACATAATTTTGGTAATCTCGTCCTTCGGCGGAAGCTGAATATCTTACCTTTTCTCCGATGTTTGCCAAAATGTATTCAATAAATCATATATCGCCGGTTGTCTGCAAACATATTGACAGCAAATGAATTGCGCGGTAAAATGATTAAGTAGAAGAAAAGTTCCACACGCATGCCACAACATTTTTTGGTTGTACAAGGATCTACTTTTTTCTAAGCGCATATTATGTTGCTTAATGAGACACTGTTTCATATTGTTTTGTTGACACTTTTTTAACACATTTTTTCTGGCTTTGATTTTACATCGCTTGAATGTGCAGTCAATCATTGCGTAAAATGTGTTTTGCTCCTTGTTTGCGAAAAAGAGGCTGACTGCGTGGTGTGAGTGCGTGCGTGTTTGTGTGTGTGCGTGTGCGTGCGTGCGCGCGCGCGTCCGTACGTGCGTGAGTGCGTGCGTATTTGTGTGTGTGTGTGTGTGCGTGCGTGCGTGCGTTTGTCCGCTCGCGCGTCAGTACGTTCGTGAGTGCGTGCGTGTTTGTGTGTGTGTGCATGCATGCGGGCGTGCGGGCGTAAGTGTGTGTGTGTGTACATATATTTTATTGTTTTGGTGTTAGACGTTGCGATTTGTGCATCTTCGCCCACTTTTTTCTGATTCTTGTTCAAACATGTGGTGTGGCATGCGAAATCTGAGTCAGCGGTCTCAGTAGCGTGGCAAGTGCGCGAAGACCACGCACGTCTGCACCCTGGAGACAACAGGTTGCATCAGCTGCTGTTGCTGAGTTACTCCCTCCTTGACGGCATACCAACGCGCTCCTGCCGTATTCCCCTCTCCATCCATCATTCGTCGTCTTTTGGGCTGTTTTCTATCTTCATTGTGCTCATCTCGCATCTAGTTGTTGTGAATGAAGGACGTTATTACAACTTTTTTTTCAGTTGCTGTCTTCAATAGAGGTTTCCTGTTCCTGCGGTCTTCTGCCAAGACGTCACAGCCCGCCCGGTCGAGGTCATCAACCTTCATGATTCACTCACATACGTCTTTGGGGGAGCTTGATACCCCCATGTGGGTTGAGGGCACGAATTGACCCACCACGTCTACCTATGCGTTTCATATGACGCAAATAACTAGGGAAATCGTGGTTGACTTGCTTTTTTTCTAACCGATGAATTTTCATGATCAGTGGACATAGATAGCCTACAAAGGCTCATTCTACGCCATGTACAATTTCATCTGTCCATCCATGGGAGGTTTTTCATAGCTTGCATGCAATACGTAACCATCGTAACCCGTTAAAGGCAGGTAATCTTGCGTATGAGACTCGGCCCCCCATTTTCTGGCAGGATGTGCTTGAAATAGCGGTCGCGTCTACAACCTCAAGAGTCACCTACTTGTTAATTCAGCAGGAAGCCCTTTTTACTTTTCGTTCGTCGCATTCCAATTGCTGTGTCTTACTGCTGTTCTTCTGTGCTCGTTTTGATATATCTAACACATATGACGCTATCTTACGACGATAGAGATAAATTGCTATGTAGGTGAAATTACGGGCAGTTAGAAATGCAAATGTTATGAAGGGAAATAGTATTTAAAAGTTATGTGATAATGAACGCAAAGAAGTATTAGAGACCAGCATCACTGCATGAAGCAAAGATTACAGAAAAAAAAACCAGAAGGCAATACATAGCAGTGCATTTAACATCACACGAAAGAGACAAATGATTCTGCAAGACTTCTTGTCATACAAAACTCAAATAACAACAAAAACTCTTGGGCATCCAATGACTTTTCCCCCCATGCTTCCTTATTCCATTGTAGCATCTCTGCTGAACATGAAGGCACTCAGAGAAGAGTTCCTTTGAACATATTGAGGCATCGGTTATGTATGGCGCGTGTCTTGTTATGCATATTAGAGCTGTTAGGTGATCCTTGCTGTTCTTAATGACGAAGCTCATGTGATTTCGCAAAGGTAGCCCTGATAAGCCAATGGGCGCGTTTGTTAGGCTTCGAATCTCGAGGGCTAGGCGTTCCCTACGTTTCTCGCTCATAAGGAGGCGCTCGCTGTGAAGGAGCGAGGCCGAGGGAGCTCCGGAGCTCCCTCGCTGCGTCTCGCTGCTGAGGCCCGGATGTACTAAAATGGCGGAGACCGTGCCAGTTGGGATGCCGCTGATAGACGGCAGTGCCTGTAATGTGCTTCTCAGGGTCCGAGAATGTAAAAGTGTACGTACACAGAAGTATTTGCTGCTCGAGTGTTCATTTGTATATTTTGAGGAGTAGGTGTATAGGTTATTTTTGGACATACACTGCCGAAAATTTTTCTGTCATTTGCTAACACGCAACACCGTACACGTACACTCTATGAATTATGTCCCTTGAATTGATCGAGATGAATCGAGGCACAACATGTTCGACAAAATTGTCTTCAATTAATCCCGGGTTGCTTTTTTTTCGTTGAAAAAGTTCCCGTGCCATTTGCTATGACACCACGGTGCGTTTTATGAAGTGAAAAATTGCTGTGATATTTGTATCGTCAGTTATTTCGTCTATCGGCAACTTCTTCGCCGACTCAGGCGCCAGGACGCAGCCATGTTCTATCGGACTTGCACCATGCTAGTTGATGATTGGCCGTTTTTTAGCCGTAGGTGCGTCTCGCTCTCCCTCGACTAGCCATCGAGGCGAGTCACTTGCCTAACAAACGCGCCCAACATCTAATTGTCCATTAGGTGATGCCTTGATTTTGCTCTACAAACACGTAAAAAGTATTGCTCGAGTGAGTTGTTGTCGGTGCTCCGGTGGCTAGAGCAACTTCCCTGGGTTCAATAAGATATGTATTGTTGTTGTGGTGCGATGCGGTGCGATGCCGTGCCTTGCCGTGCGGTGCGGTGCGATGCGATGCGGTGCGATGCGATGCGGTGCGATGCGATGCGATGCGATGCTGTGCGATGCGATGCGGTGCGATGCCGTGCCGTGCCGTGCCGTGCCGTGCGATGCGGGGCGGTGCGATGCGATGCGATGCGATACGATGCGATG
>JAWQFJ010002458.1:57500-70000 GCA_034096865.1 Theodoxus fluviatilis | reverse complement strand
AATCCAGTAAAAATTCAACGTCTGTAATGCTTTGAAACTCGCATCGTGTTTAGGGCCGACGCCTAATCATTAATGTTTTTAACTTTTCGTTTTCAAGATCATTCATCGATTTTCCCTTCTCTGTCGTTCACTGAGTAATTTGTAATGGGGTTTTTCCTTTGGCGTATCTGTCTCACTGAGACACGGTTTTGCATGAACTTTGATCTTTTATATCTCCGGTGCTGAGCGGCTGTAGCCTTCATTATTAGAATAAAGGACCAAAAGTGTGCGTGTCCTTGCTGTCGAGGTACTCAGAACAACCACTCCCATAAATCACAGTCTGCTCCTTTCCTTCTCGTTGCGTATGACCTCTCCCCTTTTCTTTATCTTGGTTTCGTTTTTCTTGGGTCCTATGGCGCCATTGATTTTCATGTTTTACAACACACACACACACACACACACACACACACACACACACACACCCTGTCTGCCATTCAAACGTTCAGGGAGAAATGTAAAATGGGTCGAGCAAGCTAGCGAGCGAGCAAGCAAGCAGGCAAGCAAACATGAAACAAGGACAGATACAGTTAAATACATTGCACTCTAGTTGTTTGACTGCCCAGAGTGAACAATTACTTTGAATCGGAATTTTATATTTAGCGTGGTATAGAGTATATTTTATGGGGTCAGATTTTCGTTGCATAATTTGACTTGGATTGATACTGACATCATAAATTGGAATCGGTAGTGTCTTTTTGTGTGATTGGAAAATGTATTTCCAGAATGCCAGTAACCATACTATCAAATCTTCGTGAAGTGCATGCGATAGTCTCTTATTGGAAAAATTACAAGTCATTTTCATCATCACTGATACTTCTGAAGCCATCTCAGTATTAATTTGTCTGTCTAACGTGTAAGAGGATGAGAATAGGATACAGAGACCTGTCCAAATATCGGTAGTTCAATGTACTGTAACTGATCTGTTCCACATCCTCAATTTGGGTATTGCAAATGCAGAGATGCGTGAGAAGGCGTGTTTCTGTCAGACACTGCAGCTGCCCTAGATATATATGCTGTTACGCAGACACAGACTTTCTCATCTGGCAGTATCCCTGTCTTTGACTTGTATTGTGGTGCTTGAGAGCACATGGAATTTTACAGTCTTTTCATGTAATGCACCATGAATTGTCTGTAATATTGAGTATCACCCTAGTGTTTACCCTTATCAATCGTCTCAAATATGGCAACCTGCACTCCATGTATTGTAAAATGAAGAAGATGATGATAATGTTTTATAATGCTCAAATGCTTGAGCATTTTTGTTTTGGGGACTTTCATCCCAGGTCGCCCCCGCGCAGCGCCCAGTACCCAGTTTTACATCCTGGTAGAAGGCAATGCCAGACTAAGCACCTTGCCCAAGAACGCAACTCTAGAGGCTTGTTCAGGAGTACAAAGCGCTGCATGTTGGCAATTGAGCGCTCTTTGCCTCTCCTGCTGAACACCTACAGATTTAGTGCAGCGCTTCACTTGTTAAAGGGGGAGGTAAATCTTCTGCGCCCCATGTTGTGTTGCTAGACGCTAAGTAAGTGTTTTCTTTGCCACAGACATCGTTTATGCACGTTTAAATGTATTCTGCATGAATAAAGTTCACTACTGTGTCATCCTTACTTGCCATTACTCGCGCATACAGAGCGCTTGGGGCAAATAAAGCCCGTTTCAGTCCCAAAATGATGTTTCTGAGGGTTATTTTACGCATCGACGGCCAGTGCGGGATCGAAGACGCCATTTTGAAAATCGTCTGAATCACCTCGGATCGGTGATGCACAGCGCTGCTCAGCGCTGAGTGAATCACGCCCCAAAATTGCTGTACATGAGTGAAACACGTGCAGCGCTGTGCAGCGCTTTACAGCGCTGCGCCTCCTAAACAAGCCTTAGGATCCGTGCTGTATCGAACACTGCACCTGCCGGTCGCAAGGCGAGCGTCCTGACTACTGGCCCAGAGCGACGGTTAATCTATGCCGGCACCTAATTCTTGTTATGATACGTAATGCTCGTATTGACGTACGGTGTTGCACCTTATACTTGTCTTTATTGTGCAACTCGAAAGTGGTCCGAAATAGATTACACAATTATGTAATAAATGCAATATTCAAGAAGAAACAACAAATTATCTTGTCCGAAATACCTCCTGGGAAATTATGAACACATATGATGCCTTCCAGTGTTATACATTCACAGGATTGCTTGGCTATGACATTGAGTCGCTATTTTTATGCTGGGACAACACCGCAACCTCTGCACGATGACAAACATTGGACTCTTTGGTCCATATTTGTTTTAATCTCCTCGACACGTTTTAGTAATTAAGAGTTTGATTGATTTTCCTCGGATGCCAGTGCGTTATGACGAGACAAACCATTAGGACGATGGGCTCTTAGATATAGGATTGAAAAATCCAGATCTTCACTCGGCAAATTGTCTTGGCAAGAACAAAGCGGGAGCTATGGAGGCAGGAATCGCGGTACAGCCCAGTGACGTGACGCTACGTTTATTCTCATCGAGTTGACATTCTTAGACTGTTCTGGAAATATCTCAAAGACACACTTCGTGCTGTCAAATGTTATGCATCTCTCTACTATGATCCTAATAAGAAGTAACAAGAAACAAACAAGGATTACCAGTCGGGTCGATGAAGAGCGATATTCGCAACAAAGACTGAAAAGCTTTTGCACACATTTTATTGATTCTATTTCAAAATTGATTTGTTGTGAAAGTAGGTTGGCGTTGAACCTAGTTTTCTGAAGGAAAAAAAACCGTCGTGCTAAAGTCACGTATCACCAGTGCTGTTGAGAAGAGCTCATGAAGCGCGTGATATATCATACATAGCGGCCAAGAACCAGGATGGTCACTGCCCATATTTCTTTCGCCTCAAAAAAGGTTGAAAACTTTTCGCAAGCAGCTTTGAGCATCATCTGCTCTCAAATTGCTAACTTTGTGGAGTATCTTGCGATCTTCAAGCACCTTTTATTAATTAATATGTTGTCCCTAAAGGCATGTGAGCATTTGTGTAATTTTATCGTGGCAATATTAAGTTTGCCCTCCTGTTAATACAGTCCTTACATACATACATCATTAATATGCTTGCGAGGTAGGCAAACTGCTTGGGTTTTACAAAGAAGAGTCGGCCCATGATATTTCCTGCTAGATAAAACACAGAAATTATGTTTTCCGTATTATTTGAGGGAGAAACTTCAATGTCACTGCTGCCACCACATCCACAGTCTTCAGCACTTCCTCCACCGGCACTGTGTAGTATCATGAGTACAACCACCATCACCACCGTCACCACCGTCACCGTAACCAACACCATCACCATCACCATCACCATCACTATCACCAACGCCGCCACCATCACCACCATCAACAACACTATAACCATCACCATCACCATCACTACCATCACCATCACCATTACCACCCCCACCATCACCATCACCATCACCACCATCACCACCATCACCATCACCACCATCATCACCATCACCACCATCACCATCACCACTACCACCATCACCGTCACCACCACCATCGCCAGCACCCCCCCCCCCCCCCATCACTATCAATACCGATACTGTGTACCATAATGATCACAGACACTACTACCATCACTTTCACTACAACTTCCGCTTCTGTATACTATTATCATAACCAAAACACCACGGCCATCATCACCGCCACTACCATCACCACTATTGCCACCACCAAAACCACCACCACCATCACAATCACCAAGACCACCACCACCACTATCAATATCAGTACCGATACTATGTATCATTATGATCACCACCACTACTAACATTACTACCACTACCTCTTCCGATTATGTGTCCTATCATCATCAACATAAACACCACAGCCACCACCATCGCTTTCACAACCACCACTGTTACTGCAGCTATCACCATATCATCACCCCAGGATCTCTTGCATCGACATGACCACAATCATTATTACTAGTGCCAGACGCTGTTTCCCACAAAAAGCAAATAAATTATTCAGGTCATCGCCACCATTGAAATCATGTGCATTTGCAGTCAATAGTCTGAACATCAGGCAAGCAAAGCGACAGACACGATGTTATTAAACTACTCCGCATGTGTATAAACTGCACACGCACTCAGGTACAATGCAGAAAAGTGCACTCACAAACAGCACGTTCTTAGTCTGCCAGATGTGCTCCAACTTTTAAAAGCAGGCTCAAACATTAAAATATGCATGAAGCAGATACTTCAGGAAAGCTTTATCCATTAGTTATAGAACACTACACATCTTGCTTTTTTAAATGCTGAATCACATGTCGTGTAATTGATAATATAGCTTTTCCTCCACGCGAGTCCGAAAATGAAACCCTTAAAACGAAATGAGAAGTCAAAGTTCCTTTTGGGGACGAACAATGACATTCAGTTGTTCTGCCACGGCAGAAAAAGATTATTGCTCTTTTATTGCTTTCTCGTAAAGCATAGCAGTACACAACTTGTGTTGTAGTCTGGTTTTAATTGTGGCAAACCACACCCAACATATTTGTCACTGGGATATAAGACGATTAAGAATTTTCTTGAAGGAGTGAAATTGTTTTAACCGTACAATTACTCGAAAACAGCGATAAACGAGGATAATATTTTGCACGGAGCAAAGTTATGCACTACAGAGGTGACTATGCGTGTCTATGTTCAAACTTTATGCATACGGATGGGGTCCACCACATACTGAAAATATTATCTCTCGAATATTGTCGTGAAAGGGTGTTGTTTTAAAACCAAGAACACGCACAGAATATTGTTTTCAAATGTAAAACACGCTAAGAGTGTTTTCTTTTTTAATCGAAGAACACGCAAGTATTCAAAGTTTCCCAACTTTAGTAAACATCGGGCAAAAAGGCTTATGGTATACATGTACTAGTAAAACTACTTTAAAGCATGCAATGACTATGTCATCGGCATCGGTGTCATTGGCGTGGTGTCTTCAGTATAATGGATATCATTGATTAAGACTGATTGTCAGTATTGTCAGTTCCCACAATCAGTAGCTAGAAACTCCCTACGGAGCGAAGCAGCAGACGGTCTTCAGAGGAAGAACCCCCGTCGCCGAATGTTTCGGCCATATAATCTATTACTTCCGGCTCTTCTGGTTCCGCCTTTCCTCCCACTCCTTGGCCCTCCTCCATCCATTCCTCCTCCACCCCTTCCTCTTTCTCCTCTCCTTCCTCCTCCTTCCTCCTCCTCCTCCTCCTCCTCCTCCTCCTCCTCCTCCTCCTCCTCCTCCTCCTCCTCCTCCTCCTCCTCCTCCTCCTCCTCCTCCTCCTCCTCCTCTTCCTCCTCCTCCTCCTCCTCCTCCTCCTCCTCCTCCTCCTCCTCCTCCTCCTCCTCCTCCTCCGAATCCTCCTCCTCCGAATCCTTCGAATCCTCCTCCTCCGAATCCTTCGAATCCTCCTCCTCCTCCTCCTCCTCCTCCTCCTCCTCCTCCTCCTCCTCCTCCTCCTCCTCCTCCTCCTCCTCCTCCTCCTCCTCCTCCTCAGAATCCTCCTCCTCAGAATCCTCCTCCTCCTCCTCAGAATCCTCCTCCTCCTCCTCCTCCTCCTCCTCCTCCTCCTCCTCCTCCTCCTCCTCCTCCTCCTCCTCCTCCTCCTCCTCTTCCTCCTCCTCCTCCTCCTCCTCCTCCTCCTCCTCCTCCTCCTCCTCCTCGTCCTCCTCCTCAGAATCCTCCTCCTCAGAATCCTCCTCCTCAGAATCCTCCTCCTCCTCCTCAGAATCCTCCTCCTCCTCCTCAGAATCCTCCTCCTCCTCAGAATCCTCCTCCTCCTCAGAATCCTCCTTCTCAGAATCCTCCTCCTCAGAATTCTCCTCCTCAGAATCCTCCTCCTCAGACTCATCTGACATATTTTCTCATGGATCCGAAATTGACGCGCCCTCCGATTCATACATCACCAGGGCCATGTACCTGCTTTCGCACCTGTGCTAGCTCTCTCTGTGTTTGCTCCCGTTCTCTCTGTCCTTTTCCGTGTTTGCATTCATAAGACCTTTACTCTCACCTGGTTTTGTCTACCAATGTATTCCTCTTTAAATCTCTCTACAAAGTACATGTTTATCCTGATATGCTACATCGATAACTCCCCCATCCCCCACCCCCACCCCACCCCGTTCTGTCTCCTTCATAAAACCATGGATTTCGTTTTAATTTCCACGAATGCATGCTACGGATATGTCAAGGTTCATGACTGCACGGGCAGAAATTTGCAGCAAGAAATATTTGGCTTTTTAGAAAACTTGTTGTCAGTGCTTACAAAGAATTCCGCTTGTACTTTCTGAGAGAGAAGGCAGGAAGAGACAGTACCTTGGCGGGTTCCATGTCAGCAAGGAGGCGTGAGGTCTGCTGCGGAGTGGACGAGCTGGTAGAGAGCAGTCGATGAGGTCTTCAGGGACTCTGGGACGATCACCAGAAGTCGCCGGTGCGCTAGTCGATTGAAAGCGGGTCCGATGAGATAGAGCTCTGTCGCCGTCTTAAATAGAGTCGCAGACTCAATAGTGCAACGCCCACCCTTTCCGCCGGGGCAGGAAAAAGCGGGGAGTGGGGGAAAAGCTGAGAAGGGGGTGGGGAATGGAGGCAAGAGGCAGAGACTGGAAAGGGAGAGGGGGGATTATGGTGATGATGAAGCGAACACAAGAGGGAGGTGAGCGAAACTCAAAGGGTTGGGGGGAGGGTGGCTGTGGCAAATGAAGAGAGGGGGAGAGTGTAGGGAGGGGCAGGGGAGAGGGGAAAGGGACGAGGGGGGGGGGGGGCATGGTTTACCTGTAATCTGTTCATCTGGTGACGACGTTAATCCCGCAAATCTAGGCTGGGCCACTCTGAGGGCCCTCTAGCACGAGGCCTGTTAGCTGATCACGTGGCAAAAGGACTGCGGCCCTCTCTGGCGAAAGGCTAGTTTGGCGACACGTCAAGCCACAGCGCAGGTGTGCAAATTCATCTGCCCGTCACTGCCTCGCCTTCGCGCTCTCACCTGTTCTCCCATCCAGGTGAAAAATATTGGGAAGAACTAGACGTAAAAAGTCAACAATTTACTTACGACACGATACCGCTTGCAGGGTAAAATTGGAAGGCAAGGGAAATATTTAACTCAAAGCGAGAAAAACAGGTTTCAGTCAGGATACAAACACGCCATTACAGAAAACCTGCCTTGAAATATAAATAATTACATAGGAAAGAATGTGTCTGCATTGCCTTAAGACGACAATTACAAATTCGTCGCGAGAATTTGTTGCTTTCTCGACAGAAAGCACATCAAAATACCAAAAACTCCTCTGATGAACGGAGAAAATGGCCACCTGTCACTCCGCTGATTTCCCAGATACAGCAAGCATGAGCTTTGCCTACTGCTTGGCCAGTCTCAAGTGAGCAAAGTCTCTGCGTCCGATTCGGACTTCCCGGAGATGTCGTCAGTTGATTTTATTGGCTGAAAAAGGTGTCACCATACATGAACGGGTTTTACGTCAAAGGTATATTTTCTGGCAATGACAGAAAAAAAACGCCACATTAATTCGAATGATTTATTTCAGGTGGAAAGAGCTACAAACCTTTTCCTCCTCCTTCTCCCTCCCCCTCCTCTTCCTCGTCCTCCTCCTCCTCCTCCTCCTCCTCCTCCTCCTCCTCCTCCTCCTCCTCCTCCTCCTCCTCCTCCTCCTCCTCCTCCTCCTCCTCCTCCTCCTCCTCCTCCTCCTCCTCCTCCCTCCTCCCTCCTCCCTCCTCCCTCCTCCTCCTCCCTCCTCCCTCCTCCTCCTCCCTCCTCCTCCCTCCTCCTCCTCCTCCTCCTCCCTCCTCCCTCCTCCTCCTCCTCCCTCCTCTTCCCTCCTCCTCCTCCCTCCTCCCTCCTCCTCCTTCCTCCTCCCTCCTCCCTCCTCCTCCTCCTCCTCCCTCCCCCTCGTCCTCCTCTTCCTCCTACCTCCTCCTCCCTCTTCATCCCTCCCTCCTCCTCCCTCCCTCCTACTCCTACCCCTCCTCCTCCTTCTCCCTCCCCCTCGTCCTCCTCCTCCTCCTATCTACCACTGAGACGTCTCCAGAGAGACGGGTAAAACAACTCGTGGCGGCATTTGCTGGAGACTAGCTGAGGCTTTGGTGGGTGAGGGAACAAACACCCTGGACAATGAGCTCATGGAAACATCACTCCAAGGAAATGGAAGCATGAAAGGTCAACATGAAGACTTCTGGATGGCGCAAATCCTTGAAAGGAAAAATCACCAGGCATACAGATCAGCAAATGAGAGGAGATTTGATGCATTGAGAGATTCCATGCCTCTCTGCGGAAGCACTTTTGTTTCATCATCAGCCCACAGTTTTAGTTCATCCTCGAACGAGAGTCTGTTGGTATCAGTGGTTGTAGAGGCAGTATTGAGATCTACAGCAGTAGCAGTAACAGCAGCAGCAGCAGTAGCTTCAGCAGAAGCAGCAGCACAGCACCAAGAGCAAACAGCAGTAAATATTGATAGCATTCGTTGTTGTTGTCATCATCGTCGTCATCATCGGCGTCATCATCGGCGTCATCATCGGCGTCATCATCGGCGTCATTTTATTGCCATAGTTGTCGTCGTCGTGGATGGTAATGTTTTATTAGTGTCACAATACTCATGTCAGGGTCCCAAGAGCATTTCGCGTCACTCCCCTTATCACTCGACCATTTAATTCACTCTTTACAGGTACTTGATGGTAAAGACAGAGACAGATATATAGGTCAGATGCGAGCATCATATCCATTCTCTGGCCGGGGGAGTATGCCGACATTTTACAATGCTGACATAAAGTCGCAAGAACAGAGTTGCCCCATCTAGCCTAGCAGTTATTCCACTTCATTCCTGGTTGGAATGGAAGGATTGAAGGATTGATGAAATGTTACGGCCTATAAACCTTCCTAGGCTATGTAAGGCACTTAATCACGAAAAATCAACCGAGGTCGTTAGAGATTTCCCCTTTCGAATTTCTCGTGCGAATACGCAGGAAATGCGGTAGTCTATTCTCATTATGTGAACCCGAGTCAGTATTGACTCTGGCACAGTTCGCAATGAATGCGTAATAGACTTGAACCTTCGCATTACAGCATTGCGCCAAGAATAGTTCGTTATGATACAATTTTTTCTCTCCACTTTTTACAGAAATCACTCAGATGTCAAAACTTGTTTCCATTTCAACACAAACATTTTATTTTATCGAATAAACGCTTGTTTGTTGCCTCAACAAGAGTAAGTTAAGAGTTTTGTGCGAAATAGTCTTAGAACCACTTTAACGGCGTATATCGGGGAGCAGATCGGCTTTCCCATAAGCCTCTCGTGCGACCTCCATTTGCATAATTCGGATAAAAACCTTCCATCACGTGATGTCAAATGAGCTAGAGACACTTTCGCCGGTAGGCGAAGTCTCTAGTGAACTAGAATGGTCTGTTCTTACACCCAAAGCATAGAGGGAAACCTGACTGGAAGTATGCGATGAAAGCAATGCACTTTTTGTGTCTTCCTCCCACGGGCTTTTGGCTCTGCATTAGGAATTTTCATTAGGAACTATATATATATACAGTGTACTGAGATTCACAAGTCTCATCAACTTCGGAATGGGTGATCAGTGCCTCATCATGACACGGTCTTTGTGCAGTTCATCATAACGTTTACCACAGTCGCACTGTATAGCACGGCATATTATGATATACAGCGCTTTGTTATCGTTAAAATAAATAGCATTTAACCGTCATATCGTCTGTCGCCAAGAGGTATGAAGTCTTAAGAAAAGGTAATGGCGTAGTTTTATATAGCGTCTCATCACCTGTCTGGATATCAAATCGCTTTACACTTTACCCCCTGATCACTGGGCCGCTTGATCAATCCTTCACTGGCGCCTGACAACAAACACACTGACGCACACTTATGACGCACGCAGTCAGATATTAGGTCCAACTCCACCCCATGGAGAGGGTTCCAACCCGATGCTGGCTCATGGCCGCATACAATACGGGTACTCGTTGTGTTGAGTTGCCCTGCATTGCACACCGTCACACTGGAAGTACTGTGCTGGATGAACACTGCTGTCTGAAAGGGCTTAAAGGCTTCTCCATCCACTGCCCAGCGGTTTTGCAACAGGTCCATTCCATCACTCTACGCACTTGTCGTTCCCATGTTTTTCGTCCCCGTTATTTCCTTGTGATCCTTGTTTGTCACGTTAATCCTCCTGCCTTCTTGTGTGGGTTGCCTATGCTGACCTCGAAGTCCCTGTGCAAGCAGACTTTCGAAGCTCTCGGTAATTAATCAAACGTCTGACAGTCTCCTTGTATCCGATGCTGCTCAGCCTTCACGGACGTAAGCAGAATCGTTTCCCCGTCCGCTGATGAATTGCGAATTAGAAGTGCGCCCTTCGTTGGAGTCCAAATACAAACCGCCTTTGTAGACTTTTCCATAACCCGACCTACTTTACAATATCAACCGATGTCCAGTCGAACTAACATCAATGTTTTCTGGGACAAATAATTAATGTTACCGAGAAGGACATGATCCCATGGATGGCAAAGCACGCGCACAGACACGCGTTGCACGTGCTCTCTAAGACTGAACAAGGTGAGAGTGAATTCGCACTCGTGATATTGACGTGATTCTTTTTTTTATCGGTCACAACGCGTGCACTATCTAGAACGTTGAAAAAAAGACGATGGGTGGCTATCATTAAATAAAAAAGCGCTAGTGGATATATGCAGCCAACCAGTTCGCCAAAAACAAAACGAGCAAAAGCACCATAATTATGGGTTGACATTGCATCCTAGATCCGTGATTAAATCTGCTCTCTGACCAACCATTCAACACGGGCTGTGTTTGGTTTTCTTCGAACTTGATCGAGTCAGTTGCGCACCTTGTGACGACAACAGAATTTTCACGATAAACTGCACACATTAGAATGATACAGTGATGTAGATCTGTGCAAATAAATTCTTATTTAGACGTCGGGACATCCCACAACTGACAGATGAAGTAGCAGAAGCCACAGAAGTTTCGAATCGAGCAAGGCTAGGCCGCCATGATAAAATCTGGCTGGACACATGTCTACCGATACGTCACAAGCAGGAACCCATCTGATTGGCTGCTCGATGAAGTGTCCAACAGAGATGAAAAAATAGCACGCGTTCCTATTGGGCGGACACTGGAAAGGTCGCTGCTGTTAGGACTGGCGAGCGCGACATTTCCAATAGAAACGGCGTGCATGTCGTTGCAAAATAACTATCACGTTTGTGCACGCCCGTAGCGTCTATTGCGTCTTGCAAACGCGATGTTTCCTATGTAAACAGCAAAGTTGCCAGAAATTTGTCCACGTGTGAGGAGGCCTTACCCGACTGCTGCAATTCCTCGGTAAGAAATGTCACACATGGACCTCATATTCGTAACTACTGGAGTTAGACAACATTCCCTATAGACGATATGAAAGCGTCCTGAGGAAAACGTGGCTAATGTTAAAAAAAAAGATGTTTCAACGACATATTTATTTATCTTCAATGCAAATTCCGGATAAATTATCATATTCATTGCACATATGATTAATATTTTATTCTAGCGCAGAGCTATTGAAATACATACATGACATAGCTCACTGGCAACTTCGCTGTGCGTTTTCTCGAAAACTGTTCCAGTGACTTTAGTAATGGATTCTCTTGGACGCTCCCATAGAGCGTATTCCTACAGGACATAGCTCCACCTACCTTTGTCGATAGCTCGGATGGTCTTGTCCTCCTGCCTTTGCCTCTCAGCTCATGGTGATATATTGTATTTGCAAACCCTACTCAATTAGTCAACTATCTAGTTAATCAAGAAAGTTCTCTCTCTCTCTCTCTCTCTCTCTCTCTGCCTCTCTCTCTCTCTGTCTGTCTCTCTGTCTCTCTCTCTGTCTCTCTGTCTCTCTCTCTGTCTCTCACTGTCTCTCTCTCTCTCTCTGTCTCTCTCTCTCTCTCTCACACACACACACATCCATAAAATAGCTTGCTTAAATGGATTGTTAATAAAACGATGTGTAGAGATTCTGTATTTGTAATCTGTAACGGGCTGAATGCCCTCTCAGCAAAATGTTCAGCCCGCCACTCTCTCTAACTCTCTCTCTCTCTCTCTCTCTCTCTCTCTGTCTCTCTCTCTCTAACTCTCTCTCTCTCTCTCTCTCTGTGTCTCTCTCTGTGTCTCTTTTTGTCTCTCTCTCTCTGTCTTTCTTTGTCTCTCTCACAAGCCTGACTCCTCGAATTATCGAGGAATTTCCTTGCTTAATGTTATGAGCAAGTTGTTTTTATCAATCTTGACAGAACGCTTGAAAACATGGGCAGAAGATCATGACAAAATATGCTGTGAGCAAGCTGGCTTCCGCTCGGAGCATTCCACAATTGACCATGTCTTCACACTACATTCAGTGATAGTAAGAATGTTTATGGAGGAGGCGGAGGGAAGTTGTATGCATCTTTT
>JAWQFJ010002458.1:42500-52500 GCA_034096865.1 Theodoxus fluviatilis | reverse complement strand
CCACTCAAAATTCATGAACTATCATCCATTTTTCTACAATTTACAGTGCAAAATACCAACCTGGGGGGTTTACGGAAAAGAACGTTATAAATGCTTTACAAACACTCAACCATATAGTTCTCGAATGGCACAGTTGGTAGAACGTTGAACTCTTGGTCATGCTGACCAGGTTCGATTCCGCGCTGAAACTTCATTTTTTCGAGAGGTTGTGGGTTCAAACCCGACCTGGTTTTTTGTGTTTTTGTGCGTGTGTGTTTGTGTTTTTCCCCCCTCTTTTCTCGAGAGTTTGCGGGTTCGAACCCGATCTTTTTTAAATAATATATGCCAAAAGCTGGAGGTTCAGCGCCAGCGGTTTTTATATGTCTGTCTGTCTGTCTGTGTGTGTGTCTGCTTGTCTGTCCCGACTTAACGGCTGATATCTCAAGAACTACTGGACGGATTTCCTTGACAATTTGCAAACTTACTGGAAGTTACGTCCGATTGAATGTATCAAATTTTCAGAATCGAGGTTTGAAAACAAAGTGGTTGTTTAAGGTCGTAAACTCGAACATACCTCCCTAAATAGTCAATTGATGGAATGGCGAAATGGAAAATGTGTGACGTTATCAATGACGTGACGAGATTGTATCTGTATGTCTGCCTCTCTGTCCCGACTTAACGGCTGATTTCTCAAAACCTACCGGACGGATTTCCTTGGCATTTTGCACACTTACTGGAAGTTAGGTTCGATTGAACTTATCAAATTTTCAGAATCGAATTTTGAAAAAAAAGTAATTTATTTAGATCGTAAACTCGAAAACCTCCCCCCTCAAAATCAGTTGACGGAATTGCCAACTCGAGATCAAACATAGTTATCTTTTCCTACTAAGTAGTTGTATTATATTTAACTCTTTTTTGTTTCAACTGTGCAGTGTGCGAGTGTTGGAATGCTTTGTATGAATGTAGACTTTTCATTGTAAACGCCATGAGCTTGCCTAATGGGGAAGGTATGGGCGTATACGTAGTCTGTATTATTATTATTATTATTATTATTATTATTATTATTATTATTATTATTATTATTATTATTATTTTTATTATTATTATTATTGTGCGTGAATGAGTACGAATGCACATGTCTGGGGTGAACATCTATAATACACCTCCTCCTCTGTGTGACTGTGTGAGTGTTAATTCAGCGTCTATGACATGCCAAAGCAAAACAAAACATGTCATAATAGAAGCTTCCTGAACCTATCCATCATGTTTAAAATATATGGTCGATTGTTTCCTGGGCTGATAGCTTGCAAGGGGGTTTAGGGAAAAGAACGTTATAAATGCTTTACAAACACTCCAACATATCAATTCTCTAATGGCTCAGCTGGTAGAGCGTTGGACTCTTGGTCATGCATGACCAGGTTCGATTCTGCGCTTAAACTTTTTTTCTCTCTTTTTTTTCGAGAGGTTGTGGGTTCGAACCCGACCTGGTTTTTTGTGGTTTTGTGTGTGTGTGTTTTTCCCCCCTCTTTTCTCGAGAGGTTGCGGGTTCGAACCCGATCTTCTTTTTTTTTTAATGCCAAAACCTGGAGGTTCAGCGCCAGCGGTTTTTATCTGTCTGTCTGTCCCGACTTAACGGCTGATATCTCAAAAACTACTGGACGGATTTCCTTGACATTTTCCACACTTACTGGAAGTTAGGTCCGATTGAATGTATCACATTTTAAGAATCGAGGCTTGAAGAGAAAGTGTTTTTTTTAAGGTCGTAAACTCAAAAGCACCTCCCTGAATAGTCAATTGATGGAATGGCGAAATTGCGAAATGTGTGACGTCATCAATAACTTGACGTAATTTTTATTTGTCTGTCTACCTGTCAGTCCCGATTTAACGGCTGATATCTCAAAAACTGCTGGATGGATTTTGTTGACATTTTGCACACTTACTGGAAGTTAGGTCCGATTGAATGTATCAAATTTTCAGCATCGAGGTTTGAAGAGAAAGTGGTTTATTTAGGTCGTAAACTCGAAAACCTCCCCCCTGAGATTTCAATTGATGGAACAGCCAGTGTGGTCAAACAGAGTTATCTTTTCCTACTAAAACTAAAACTCTTTTTTGTTTCAACTGTGCAGTGTGCGAGTGTTGGAATGCTTTGTATGAATGTAGACTTTTCATTGTAAACGCCATGAGCTTGCCTATTAGGGAAGGTATGGGCATATAAGTAGTCTGTATTATTATTATTATTGTGCGTGAATGAGTACGAATGCTGCAATGCACATGTCTGGGGTGAACATCTATAATACACCTCCTCCTCTGTGTGACTGTGTGAGTGTTAATTCAGCGTCTATGAGTATGACATGCCAAATTGCAAAGCAAAACAAAACATGTCATAATAGGAGCTTCCTGAACCTATCCATCATGTTTAAAATATATATGGTTGATTGTTTCCTGGGCCGATAGCTTGCAAGGGGGTTTAGGGAAAAGAACTTTATAAATGCTTTACAAACACTCCGTCATGTCAATTCTCTAATGGCTCAGCTGGTAGAGTGTTGGACTCTTGATCATGCATGACCAGGTTCGATTCTGCGCTGAAACTTTTTTTTCTCTCTCTTTTCGAGAGGTTGTGGGTTCGAACCCAACCTGGTTTTTTGTGTTTTTATGTGTGTGTGTTTTTCCCCCCTCTTTTCTCGAGAGGTTGCGGGTTCGAACCCGATCTTATTTAAATTTTTAAAAATATATATGCCAAAACCTGGAGGTTCAGCACCAGCGGTTTTTATTAATTAAAATGAAACTAAACAATTCGTAGTGTTTTCTTGTCTCAACAACAGGTGGAGTCATCTCAAACTCCAACGCGCATAAAGGTTTGTACTGAACCGTCACTAGTGTGCTACAGTGTTCCCTTGATTTCCAGCAAAGACATCAATGGACCCAAGGCAAGACGACAGCCCAAACTCAGATGCTGTCGGTGGCATCAAGGGCAGATGGCAGCCATGTCCAAACTGCTGGCCACTGCAGCATGCCAGTTTGGCATACTTCATTTGTTGTCGAAGCAAACTTTGATGCACAGAATGTTACATTCCCTCTAAAAATTATGGCTCTAAAAAAGAGCTTCTGGCAGCCAGTTTTACTCATCAGGCTGTCTCCATGCTGCATGCCTCCCAGAACACCTTCAGGCAGTTCTAGGTAGTGCTCAAGTCATCCTCCATCCCTTTCTTTTCCAAGCGAAACCCAGACGGCTTGTACCACATGCCCAAACACATACCCACACATACGCAAATGCTTACACATACACACATATGCATCAACAGACATGCAAACATAAACACCACACAAATGCAGCATCTCATTTATTCTTTATTCAGTGTCTGTGTCAAACTTTCAGTTTCGCAAAAGTACAAAAGGCCCTACAAACAAGGTCATAGCTCATTAGTAGAACTAATCTGGACACTGCAAGAAAGTGATGTATTTACCAGTCAATTTACTCCCAAGTTCTGTGTGTTGAGCAATCACCTGCCAGGAAATCCAAGCCTGAAGCATACACATTTCTCTAAAAAGTCCTATCTGGTACGAAACAGCTACCTGGCAAGCAGGACAGAGCAATACAGTCAGCGTGACAATGATATACTGCAGAGGGCTCTGTGGCCGAGTGGTCAGCATGCTGGACCTGCAGCCGACTTATGGCCAGTAGGGTACAGCGTTTGAAGTTGCGCGGTGATCCCAGAGCTTGCATCCTTGAGCAAGATGCTTAACTCGCATTGCTCCTCCCCACCCAGGAGTAATAACACCAGGGAATATTCTCCTCGATCAAATGGGGCATCCACAGGAAATGGTTAAAAAAAGAAAACGGCTTGCACAACTCTGCACAGGGTGGGCATCGGGTCTCCGTACCATTATTCAACTGCGTAAACAGCTGGGTATTCGTTTATCTGACCTCGACCAGCTATTTCTGGCCGAATTTGCAAGGGAAGTGACTCCAGTAGTTCTCATACAGTGAATTTTCAAAGTCATGAAATACATATGTGGCATAGCTCCCTGGGAACTTTGCTGCAAGTTTTCTCTTCAACAGTTCCAGCAATTTCTTGCCTTCGCTAAGCCTTGCCAAAGTGCTTCAAAAATCGCCCAAACCACAAAACAAGCTTCAGAGATTTGCAACTCCAAGTCAGTCTGCACAGCAACTGAATGAAACAGGCCTCTAAGCATCTCAGGAGATGTGATCGAGACTAACAGGAACTAAGTCAAAAGTATCTCAGTCTACTGATAAACACAGGATTTTTTTGTCTTCCAGCGATGCCTGGTGCTCTTCTTTCCTCTTTGAGGACACAATTACCCAGGACCCATTTCTGTGCAAACCTGTCTGCATCCCACCTGTACAGAGATCTAGTAATGCTAATAACACTGAGGGTATGAGTGTCATTCCACTCTCAATAACAGCAAGAATCGCATTCGCCACTCTATAACATTCACTGCAACAATGCAGTCACATACACTGCCTAAACACAACCTTACTCTCAACAACCCTACCCACTCACACTGACACACAACCCCACACTTCCTTCATCACACTCCACACACCCCACACCCATTATGTCATCGGATCTCCTCCACCCCGCTGCATGCCTCCCCCTGGAAGGGTTGAGGGGGGAGTTCCTGGCACTGGTCTGAATTTGCCCTTATCCAGCCTCCTAGAGTGCAACTTCTTCAATGTCTTCTGGCGCCAAACCTGGCGCTCATGGTTGGGGATGGTCAGTTCCCCCCACTGACAGGGCCCACTCTCACATGGGGGCACAAAGGGGGGCTCTGCCTGGAGGATGCTTGGGCGCACGACATCCACGTCTCGATCCAGCTGGTCCTGAAGGTCTTCCACGGTGCCTGGCTGTCCAGAGAACTGCACTACGAAGTAGCTGCAATGGAGAAGGATGAGTGTGATGGCACTCTGATTTCTTATTTAGAGACTTTAAGGCACATAAAATCTTGTCAACTCAGAGTACCATAAGCTGATAAAGATGGACTGAAAATTGCTGGGGTAATTTCATTATTATCAGAAAATCATGTGTTCCATGTTAGTAACTCTGGCTATGTCAGAGTGTCAATGACAGCACTTATCTGTCTACAGATGTGTCAGCTAAGCTGTCCATCCATCATCTCATTCATTTGCCAGTCCATTCAGTGTAACTTCCGAAACCACAGTGTGCAGCAATGGATTTAGCATATATGCATCTGTGCATACCTTTGGGTGTGCTGCATGTATGGAAGTTCTGAGAAAAGCTGTGGATGCAAAGCATGCAATACAGACCTGCCATAGAGGTGTTTCTGGCCATGGCGACTCATGCGGTAGGGCAGCATCCTTGGTCCCAGGTTTTCCATCTTACGGACCACACCGCCACGTTGCATGATGGCCTCGCAGGTGCGCCTCAAAGTCTGTGCCACCTCTGGCTGTGGAAGTAATGACCACAATGTCAATTATTGTGATTCACTTCATTGTGGATGTGAGGAAGTGTTGTGCAAATGTGTGGCGTGCCTGTGCTAGTCATTCCAGATGGATTGCAGGCTTGTGAACGAGTATTTATAACTCGTTCGAGTGTGTGCAAGCTGAAGGTTGCTGGTCAGAGGAAACCTGACTGGTCTTTCAGGCCACACTATTACTATTTCTGATGCGCATGTTCAGTATGTATATTTACTTGAAGTAACATGGTGTTATTACATTTGTTAGAGTAATAAAGTATGATACAATTGCATGCTATCTTATTTTATGGCCTATGATTAGTGTGTGGACTCCATAACTTGAGCGATGTGATTGAGTTAATTAATGTTGAACTTCTTGTACGTTTCTGTTTTTGTATGTATGTATTATGTTTTTGCCACCGACAAAACGAATTTCCTTGTACAAAGAGGACAATAAAATATCTTGTATCTTGTATCTATAGCTTTGACAGTTACTCATGCTGAATGAAGCTGAGCATCACAGCAAACGACTCTTTCAGTTCATCACCAGGTACCGAACCCAACAAATCATCGACGGGGGTTGGGAGTATGTCTCTGCCATGAATGTACACTTACACTAGTTACAGTCACAGTGATCATCATCTTCGTTTGCACTGCAGTGCACATGAAACAGCAACAAAACGATGTTACGTGACATAAATCGTTTTCACCGGCTAGGCCTAACGCACAGCTGAAGATATGACTGCAGGAATCACGCAAAAATTACTCTTCTGGATCCCGTGAGTCTAGTCAACTATCAGTATCATCATTCTTGAGTCACAGTCGGCAGTACTACTAACTAAGTACTACTAGCATCAGTATCGCATCGTGATCATGCGAAGTGCTCCGATAGGAGTGGAACTGGATTAATGCAAATGGCGATTTAGCTATAAATCAGTGCCTCACCCTTTGGAGAGCTGCTTTCAATATCAATGCTAACTCGTAGTTTGGCATCTTGATTGTGTTGGTCTTGTAAGAACAGAAGGGCAGTCACATTGGTAATCGCAAGGTCGTCCGCTCCAAAAGCATGCGCGCACTGAGCCTAAAGCCTTGTTTTATCCATTAGTTAACTCTTTCGTACTGCAGTGTTCTATAGATAACAGTAATACTGGAACGAAATATTATTACTTTTAATTTGAGATAAGGCATTCTAACAACTTAAAAAATAATTACAAAAGAACTGCAGACTTTTTTTGGGATAAAACAACGAATTCTGTGTTTGTACACTTTTCAGCATATTCTTGGAAATGTCTGTTCTTGAAAATTATACAGCTTTCTATTAACCTTTTAAAAATCGACGTATGCTCTCTTTTTACATAATACCTTTAATTGTATATTTTAAATCTTTGAAACATCTATAGCTCTTTTAGACAAACTATAGCAATTACTAATCCATAAATCGTCTGCTGTTTCGCCTATCCCTGCATGCAACGGTTTTCCGGTGTCCTCAACTAGCAGACATGGCGTCGTTCAGAGCCGGGCAACTGGTAAAGCTTCTGTCAACATGTGTTGCACATGTTCATCAGCACTGATCACACAATGGCATGCTTTGAAAGCTATCTTCCCTTCCCCTTACTATGTTCTTCTATCCTGTTTAGATTCTGTTTTATTGCGTATTATCCGTCCGCTTGTAGAAGTCAGCCTGTGACATTGAAAAAGTTCTGTGACTGTGAGGCTTCGATCGACATGATCGAGACAGCGACAGCATTACAACATCCTCTGCGTATGATGATGCAGCAAAAGGAACGGTGGTTAATATTGTTCAGGAGTGTCTGCGTTCAGGGAGTTTGGCATACCCGAGTGCTGTTATGATGGAAACTCTTAGCATCGTCAATGAGTTCGAAGCTAGGGAGACACAGGTAGATAGTTACAGTAACTTCAAAGGACACTTGCGCGATGTAAGGCATACCATGCTGTGAAATGCCGCACAGTGCTATGTTCAGAGAATGCCTCTCTTTTCGACGACAGCCGAGGTTTTTGAATGAACTGCGAGGATGATAAGTCAGTCCACGCGGCATGCCCTCGGGCCGAGGTCGAGCTCTGCGTGCACATGCACGCGTGCACGCATCTTCGCATGCAGACGTGCACGCCCACGCATATATGCACACACGCACGTATGCACACACGCACGTATGCACACGCACATTTTTATCTGAGGTCTTTGAAATATAAGCCCTATGGCTATACTATGGGGGGAATTGATCTTATGCATAACATTATTTCGAAAATGCTTAGACTAATTACTAATGAATACCCAGAATATTGCTTCCTTTTTTACGTTGTAGGACTGACTCTTGTGCTTTTTACATTTACAGGTGCGGCAGTTTTGCTCTTCAGCAGTTCGCCATGGGAAGATAGTCAATGTAAGAAGAACACATGGTACTCTGTACTGCCTATGCATCTGACAGTTGCTAATCATTTCTTCTAAGATAACAGCTGTAGCACAAAATCTAAATTCCACTGATCATTTCTATTTTGATGCAAAAAGATAGAGAAATGTAGATCATGGGTGTCTGTTGTTGTCCTTAACTGAAGTAATTATAAAAACAACAACTGTTGAAGACCTGGGCAAGTCTATACCTTAGAATGAGCCTTTCTTTAATGGCTGCAGCAATCATAACTCATCGAATAATGAACAGCATTAGGCCAGATGTTGGTTGTCTTTGAACAACCCTGTCATATACAAATATCTTTTCATTTCTCATGACTAATTGGACCTGGAATCCAACATTTGATGTTTTTCAATGACCTTGACATATTAGCTTGCTTGGTGTACTTGGCCTTGCTGTGTTTTGTTCATCTCGATTGCTTAGACCTGTAAAACGTTATGGTAATTTCTGGAATCAAGGTTTACATCATTGTAACAATGTGATGATAGTGCACTGACAGTGTTTCTGTCAGTCAGTAGAGCATGTGCAGTTAGGGGAAAATGATGAAGCCATTTCAAAGCAAGGGACTGCTAATAGGTGGACATTCAATGTTGATTTGGGGGTGAGGTGGGGAACCCAGAAAAACATTGAACCTTAACACACACAGCTTGTGTCTTGCAGGCCCCCATCCAGTTGTTTGGGACAGAGGGCCGCTACGCCCATGCCCTCTACTCGGCAGCCAGCAAGGAGAAGAAGCTGGATGCAGTGGAGAAGGAACTGCAGGGATTCCAGGTAAAGTCCGCCTGCTTCTCAACTAGAAATGTGTAAACTGTGGTCAAGGTCTCAAAGGAATAATTTGATTTTATTGCTGTGCATTTTTGTGTGTTCGAGATGGTGTTAATGATTGATTTTTTTTTAATGGTCTAATTTGGGTGAATGATCAACAGTGTCTCGGTGGTGTAGCGACAGCTGTAACTTTCTTGAGCATCTTGACATCAGGTTTTTCCATTTTTATCATTCATTCATCAGTCCATCTGTCCATCCATCCATCCGTCTGTCCATCTATCCTTCCACCCACCCATCTATCCATCTGATGGAAATTAGTATTGTGGCACTTCTACCAGAATGGCCTAAAGCAGTGTGTTGTACAAGTGTATGTACTGAAATAAGCTCCACCTGGTAACTTCTTGGGGTGGTCAGGGCAAGAAAGTGCAAGTAGACTCAATGTGACAGCCTGTACATCGACAGCCAGTACACCGACAGCCTGTACACCGACAGCCTTGTACACCAAGGCAGTGGTTGTGGCCTGGGCAGTCTAGGCAGGGGAAGCAGAGAGAATGACCCAAGATAAGTATTCTGGCAGGCCGAAAGTGCAGTTGGCCTTGTCATTTGGTCAAGTTGACTTTAGCTGTGTCTGGAGTCAAGAAACTTGCCATGCCAAGGGTAGTGTCATTGTGGCTGAGTGGTTGTAGCAAATTCCCTGTTAATAAGAGAACATGTAATTTTCCCCTTGCTTTGCTTGTGCATGGGGTTTCCGAGGTAGTAGGTGGAGAAGCTGTTCTTACAGTGCTAGTATTACATCCTCTCTACAAATCACTCAGGCTAGTTGCATTGGTTCACTGATCTAAAGGGGAAAAAAGATAAAAGAAAGATGGAAAATGTGTAGCATACAGTAAATCATGTGACTTTGACCCTTTCCAAGGTCAAAGTTTCTTGTAAAGTATTTCACATAAACAGATTTTTCTGTGATGATTTATGACCACCTACTAATGTGTTGCTACTTCATTACTTCACCTGGCTGTTGGGAACACTGATTAAGCTTCCTCTGAAGGTGCACATGCATCCGTAACTCTTTTGGGTTCTAATTCCAATGTGACATTGGAGTTACCTCCCATTAGTCAGTGCCAGGGGTGTGTTGCTCAGCCTACCTTGTTGGCAAAATGATAATAGGTTAGTGTCAGTGTGTGCCTCTACATCTGCCTTTCTCATGTTGACACAGGCCTATTCCTCAATGTTCATAGCTTAGTTAAGCAACACGCCCCAGTGCTGGATTTTATCAGTGTTGCCTGAAGCTTTGCACTCCATTCTAGCTGGAGTTTGATGTTTGCTGTGGAGCCCTTGGGTCTGTCCACTGTTGAAAGTCTTCCTGTAAATAGTATGCAGAGCCAGACACAACT
>JAWQFJ010002458.1:32500-37500 GCA_034096865.1 Theodoxus fluviatilis | reverse complement strand
GTACACATGTTATACTTTCATACTAGGTCACCCGTGTCAAGCGTCCGGGCGTCTGTCGGGGCGTCCGGGCGTCCTGTAATCCGTAAAAACCTTTAACGTTGGATTTTTCTCGGAGACTATTAAGTCTATCAACACCCAATTTGGCATGATGGTGTAAGATGACAAGGCGTCAAAAAACATACACAGTAACTTGACCTTGCTTCAAGGTCACAGGAGCTCTTCAAAGTTGTATACATATTTTGAAGTGACCTTGACCCTGGACTATGGAAGATAACTCTTCCAAACTTCATAAAATTGTAGTACACATGTTATACTTTCATCGTGAGACACATTTGGTCACATATCATCAAGGTCAAGTCACTTTGACCCTTATGAAATGTGACCAAAATGGGGTAGTGAACCACTAAAAGTGACCACATCTCATGGTAGAAAGTGCCAATAAGCACCATTGTGCTTCCTATGTCTTGAATTAACAGCTTTGTGTTGCATGACCTTGGATAACCTTGACCTTGGGTCAAGGTCACATGCATTTTGGTAGGGAAAATGTGTAAAGCAGTTCTTAGTGTATGATGTCATTGCTAGGTTTAGTTGTTTGACCTTGACCTTGAAGGTCACCTGAAGGTCAAGGTCATGTAATGGTCAAGGTCAAGCATGTGAGTCGTATGGGCTGTGCCCTTCTTGTTCCCCCATTAACTTTGTAGACAGGAGCCGTCAGTATGACATGACTGGTGTTGTGCAAGATAGTCCAGAGTGGCTATAAGTCCACACTTCAAGATAAAACAAATGTCTGAACACCATAGCTCTTGATAAGACCATGAAAGCAAGGTGAAGTTCTTGGTCTGGTTTTTCAAACCAAGACTGGTAACACAATGATAAAAGATGAACGTGAAACTTGTCCACCTGGAAGTATTTAATTTCACTTTCTAGTAAAAGAATTTGCACCTCTCACGTTAATCTTTTATCATTGTTTTATCTTGTCCCGGCCGTTTTAATGACAAGTTCTTGAACATCAGCTTGTGTTGGTGGTTTGATCAAGTCCATAGTGGACCAGTGGCGGGAACTGTCTTCAGCAGACACTGGGACCAACATTCTCACCATGCCATCGGACTTGGCACCTGCAGTCCCTCTTCATATGTCTCTGAGTCTCCTCCCCTTCGAATCTCCCAGACAGGACTAAACACTTTCCTTTTCTGTAGTCCCTCTCAAAGTGTCTCAGCCTCCCCTCCCCTTCGAATCTCCCAGACAGGACTAAACACTTTCCTTTTCTGCAGTCCCTCTCAAAGTGTCTCAGCCTCCCCTCCCCTTTGAATCTCCCAGACAGGACTAAACACTTTCCTTTTCTGCAGTCCCTCTCAAAGTGTCTCAGCCTCCCCTCCCCTTTGAATCTCCCAGACAGGACTAAACACTTTCCTTTTCTGCAGTCAGTCTCAAAGTGTCTCTGCCTCTCCTCCCCTTTGAATCTCCCAGTTCAGTTCAGTTCAGTCTCTTAACCCTGAGATGGGTTGTTGAGGCACCACTGATGACTTTCGGACAATCTTCCTCCATCGATCTCTATCCTCTGTGGCTCGCTGTGAGTCAGCAAAGGTCAAGCCTGTCCACTCTTTGATGTTGTCTTCCCACCTCTTTCTCTGCCTGCCTCTCCTTCTCCCACCTGGTACGGTACCTTGCAGGATGGTCTTGGCCAGCCCACTGCCTCTTGACACGTGACCGTACCACTTCAGCTTTCTGCTTTTCACGATTGACAGCAGGTCTTCGTACTGTCCAAATGCTCTCCTGATCCTGTTGCTGACTTCCTCATTCGTGACATGGTCTTTATATGAGATGTTCAGAATCTTGCAGTAGCATCTCATTTCCAGGGCTTGTATCCATCTCTGTAGTTCAGATGTGAGTGTCCAGGACGCGCATGCATACAAGAATACGGAGATGGCCAGCGTGCACATGAGCCTGATCTTCGACACGAGAGTGATATTTCTGTCACGCCATATTGGCTTCAACTTTGCCAATGCTGCTGTTGTTTGTGCTATCCTGGACAGTATCTCTGGTTTGGACCCTTCATCAGTCACAATAGATCCCAGGTATTTGAAGTTGTTCACAGCTTCCAGTTTTTGGCCCTTCACTTTAATTTCCATTTTGAAGCCCCGAGGGTTGTTTGTCATCACCTTGGTCTTCTCGGCACTGATCTCCATGCCATATGCCTGTGAGGTCTTGTCCAGGTGCTCAACAAGACTAGTCAGCTCCTCTTCACTTCCTGCTAATCCATCAATGTCATCAGCCAAACGTAAGTTAGTGATCTTTCTGCCACAGATGCTGATTGATCCTTCGTGGTCTGCTAGGGCATCAGTCATTATCCTTTCGAGGAATCTCCCAGACAAAACTAAATAATCTCCTTTTCTGCAGTCATTCTCGAAGCATCTCTGCCTCTCCTCCCCTTTGAATATCCAAGACAGGACTAAACGTTCGTTCGTTTCTGCAGTCAGTCTCAATGTGTCTCTGCTGCCCCTCCCCTCTGAATCTCCAAGACAGGACTAAACACTCTCCTTTTCTGCAGTCATTCTCAAAGTGTCTCTGCCTCTCCTCCCGAATCTCCAAGACAGGAATAAACACTTTCCTTTTCTGGAGTCATTCTCAAAGTGTCTCTGCCTCTCTTCCCTTTTGAGTACCCCCTGTGGGTTCGGGGTAAGAATTGACCCACCAAATCTCCCTACGTGATTCGTAAGAGGCAAATAACTAGGGACACATGACTAAATTTGCGTTTACTCTATATTGTTTAATTGATTTTTGTGCTTAAAATGGCCTTACATAGCCTACAATGGCTGATAGGCCATAAAACATCATCCACCCATCCATCCATCCATCCATCCATCCATCCATCCATCCATCCATCCATCCATCCATCCATCCATCTAGGGTGACACCAAGATTCTTGACAGAAGAAGTCAGAGGAATAGATGAATCAGAGAGTTCAAGAGAAGTAGAGGTGGCTTTGGAGAGCTTGGATGTGGTGCCTATCAGAATGGCTTCAGTATTGCTGCCGTTAAGTTGAAGCTTGCTTTCAGTCATCCAGTTCTGTTCTGTATGTCGGTGATAGTGTCAGAGAGAGCAGATAGGAGAGAGTCAGATTGATCAGGAGAAGAGTTGTTGTGGAGCTGAGAGTCATCGGCAAAAGAGTGGTGGAGAACATTGTGTCGGTCAAAGATATGGTCAAGGGGTTGAGTGTAGAGGGTGAACAAAACAGGCCCAAGTACAGACCCTTGAGGGACTCCACACTCGAGCCTGATGGGGTCTGAATTCAAGTTGTCAATGGAAGCAGCCTGGTAGCGGTTAGCGAGATAGGAAGAGAACCAAGAGAGGACAGTGCAATGGATGCCAAAAGTATGTTGAAGGCGTTGAAGAAGAATGTTGTGGTCAACCGTATCAAATGCGGCCGATAGATCCAGGAGGGCAAGGGCAGAGATTTGACCTTATATATAGTTGTGAGTGTAGGTATATACCCCCCACACTTTGTCATCAACATTTTCTTTTGTACACCTGTTTGAAGCAGGTGCATTGTAACTAGGGCAGTAGATGATAATCATGAGGATGAAGGTGGTTTTGGTGGTAGTAGTGGTGGTGGTGGTGATGATGGTGATGATGATGATGATGATGATGATGAGGAGGAGGAGGAGGAGGAGGAGGAGGAGGAGGAGGAGGAGGAGGAGGATGACGACTGAATTTGCTTGGGAGCCTGAAACATTTGTTGTGGTAGATTTGATTGACTTGCATTGACTCTTGTTTTGGTTCGCTTGACTTATTTGGTCCATGGGGCACCTCAAACTATAATCAAAGTGTAGTGATCCACATAGAACTAATCTAATCTAGCCACCTAGACTTTCTTATCAATTGGCACTGAGTGCATGATCCCAGTGGAAACTTCTACTTTTGGACAGAGCCCTCTGGGTTGAATAATGCTGACCATTTTCACTCTGGCAAGTGAAAAGGTTAAGACAGCATGATAGTACTTGATGAAACATTTATTGACGACAGAAAATGTGAATGTCTGACTCGGCAGACTGCAAAACAAGTTGTTGTCATTTTGTTTAAATGGGAGATGGTTGTTGAAATGTGGAACACACCGTGGAAAACAAAGATGAAAAGCAATATGAGAATCAATTGATCACTTTAAATGGGATATATGTTTAGTTGTGACATTTGATAATTGGCACAATTGTAGCTATCTAGAATTGATTTTGTTCATATTTTCTTAAACCTCAAAAACTTGTGTTCTTGTGGCTAGGCAACGTTAGTACATTTAAGCACAAAAGGATGGAGAAATTTGGAACTTGCGTTTTTTCAGGAAATAGTGCTTTGAAGTAACTACTTGTATTTCTTTCGTGTTGACACTGAGACTTGGGTTACGCTTACTGTCAAGGGAGTAATCTGTAGAAATATAAAAGGGTTTGCTTACTCCTCATCTGTTGTGCCTTGACTTGAGATGGATTTTTCGTGTCCTTGCTGACTTGACCAAGATGGCTGATGAGGCCAGTTGTGCTGTTTGCAAGGCGTGGCATCGAAGATGGAGGCTGTGGATCAATCTTGCCAGCAATGATGCCAATTGGCGAAGACAGGAACTTTTTCTCTCCTTCCCAGACTTTGCTCCTTTTTTGGTTTCCCTTGAATTAAAGTGATAGAGTGGTGATAAGTGTAGGCAAAGAACAGGCCTCCATTACTGCTGGTGCATTGCCCAAAGGCAGAAGTTGAAGGATGATGGCAGGTTGCCGCAGAAGAAAGGTGACATTTGAGGAAGTAGAGCTCTCAGTCAGTGGGTCAGTATGCTGTGGGGGGAATGGCTCCAAGGTCCAGTGCTGATCTTTCAGAGCAGGTTCCTTTTTTTTCCCTTCCCCCAATGATCATGCTTGCATCTATTCCTTCCCCAGTGATCATGCTTGCATCCATTCCTTCCCCAGTGATCATGCTTGCATCCATTCCTTCCCCCACTGATCATGCTTGCATCCATTCCTTCC
>JAWQFJ010002458.1:12500-27500 GCA_034096865.1 Theodoxus fluviatilis | reverse complement strand
GTGGCCTGTGTCCATCTGTCTGTGTGGCCTGTGTCTGTCTGTGTGGCCTGTGTCCATCTGTCTGTGTGGCCTGTGTCTGTCTGTGGCCTGTCTGTGTGGCCTGTGTGTGTGTGGCCTGTGTCTTGTCTGACTAGCCTGTGACTGACAGTCTAGCCTGTGTCTGTCTGAGTGGCCTGTCTAGCCTGTATCTGTCTGTTTGTCTAGCCTGTGTCCGTTTGTGTGGCCTATGTCTGTGTGGCCTGTGTCTGTGTGGCCTGTGTCTGTGTGGCCTGTGTCTGTGTGTGGCCTGTTCCATCTGTCTGACTGGCCTGTGTCCATTTGTGTGGCCTGTGTCTGTCTATCCTGTGCCTATGTGGCCTTTGTTTGCCTAGCCTGTGTCTGTGTGTATGGCCTGTGTCTGTCTGTGTGGCCTGTGTGTCTGTGTGGCATGTGTCCATCTGTCTGTCTAGCCTGTGTATGTCTGTGTGGCCTGTGTCTGTCTGTGTGGCCTGTGTGTCTGTGTGGCATGTGTCCATCTGTCTGTCTTGCCTGAGTCTGTCTGTGTGGCCTGTGTCTGCTTGTCTAGCCTGTGTCTGTCCGTCTATGTGGCCTGTGTCTGTTTGTGTGTCCTGTGTCCATCTGTCCGTGTGGCCTTTGTCCATCTGTCTGTGTGGCCTTTGTCCATCTGTCTGTGTGGCCTGTGTCCATCTGTCTTTGTGGCCTGTGTCCATCTGTCATTGTGGCCTGTGTCCGTCTGTCTGTCTAGCCTGTGTCCATTTGTGGCCTGTGTCCATCTGTGTGGCCTGTGTCTGGCTGTCTAGCCTGTCTGGCTGTGTGGCCTGTGTCCATGTGTCTTTGTGGCCTGTGTCCATCTGTCTGTCTAGCCTGTGCCCATTTGTGTGGCCTGTGTCCATCTGTGTGGCCTGTGTCCATCTCTGTGGCCTGTGTGTGGCCTGTGTCCATCTGTGTGGCCTGTGTCCATCTGTGTGGCCTGTATCCATCTGTCTATGGCTTGTGTCCATCTGTGTGACCTGTATCCATCTGTGTGACCTGTATCCATTTGTGTGGCCTGTATCCATCTGTGTGGCCTGTGTCTATGTGGCCTGTATCCATCTATGTGGCCTGTATCCATCTGTGTGGCCTGTATCCATCTGTGTGGCCTGTATCCATCTGTGTGGCCTGTATCCATCTGTGTGGCCTGTGTCTATGTGGCCTGTATCCATCTGTGTGGCCTGAGTCTATGTGGCCTGTATCCATCTGTGTGACCTGTATCCATCTGTGTGGCCTGTATCCATCTGTGTGGCCTGAGTCTATGTGGCCTGTATCCATCTGTGTGGCCTGTGTCTATGTGGCCTGTATCCATCTGTGTGGCCTGCATCCATCTGTGTGGCCTGCATCCATCTGTGTGGCCTGTATCCATCTGTGTGGCCTGAGTCTATGTGGCCTGTATCCATCTGTGTGGCCTGTGTCTATGTGGCCTGTATCCATCTGTGTGGCCTGTGTCTATGTGGCCTGTATCCATCTGTGTGGCCTGAGTCTATGTGGCCTGTATCCATCTGTGTGGCCTGTGTCTATGTGGCCTGTATCCATCTGTGTGGCCTGTATCCATCTGTGTGGCCTGTATCCATCTGTGTGGCTCGTGTTTTAGTCTCCATTACTGAGGAGAGGGGTAGGTTAGATGGTGGTGAAGGATGATTGACAAATTAGGTGGGGTAGGAAGAAAGGGATACATGACTGACAAAGGAGATGGAGGCAAGTTGTTATTACACTACATAAGGGACAAAGATAGTGTGGCACTATTTTGAGAGACAGACTGCTAGTAGGTGGAGGTGGGAAGTGATAAGATTATTGATGTAAACACGCTTCCCACAGGAGATGGAGGGGTAGTGACTTAAACTTGCTGTGTGTGTGTGTGTGCATACATGCATGTGCATTCATGCATGCATGTGTGTGTGAGTGCATGAGCAAAAAGACTGCGAGGCACAGGTAGAAATACACAGGGGAGAGTGGGTGGAAGGGTGGAGGTGGCAGTGGAGAATGGTGGGTGAACAGTACAGGAAAGGCCAGCACAGAAGAGACGCTGGAGGGAGGAAGTGGAGTGACCGCTGTCCACTTTGCATGCAGCCCCTGGACCCTGGCAACGAGAAGGAGCTGCGTGAAGCCCTCAAGGGATTCCTTCAGCCTGGCCAGTCCCTGCAAGTCACACTCAGTGTGAGTACCCATCCTTCTCTCTCTCTCTCTCTCTCTCTCTCTCTCTCTCTCTCTCTCTCTCTCTCTCTCTCTCTCTCTCTCTCTCTCTCTCTCTCTCTCTCTGTGTCTGTGTCTGCCCGTCTCTGTCTGTCTCTCCCCCCCCCCCCCCCCCCTCTCTCTCTGTGTCTCTCTCTCTCTCTCTCTCTGGCGGCGAAGATGCTTTAAATACATTCATCGTCACCAGCGACGTGTACAGCACGAATAGCATGAGACCTGCACGAGCCCACAGTCGTGTTATCTGGAACTTCCCTCCAGACTTGTTCCCTTGTAGTAACTGGTCATCCAGGTCCACCTTTTCCCAAAGTGACAGGAAATCCTGTGCAAGACGCTCATCGCGTTTTCCCGCTGGGCGCCCTGCACGTTCGTAGTGAGCACCTATACATTGGCAGTACGCGTCAAGCGAGACACCCATGCTTGCCGACGGGTGAGCATAATTTAGAGCAATTACAAAATGTTTGCAGATTACATCTAAATTGTTGCTAATGTTTCCTTTGGTAGACAAAATGATATTATGATCTCGTCCACAGAGTCCTTCAAATAGTAAGCAATATATCCACGCACAAAAGCTTATCACAGGATGAGAAGAGTTTTGTGGTTTTGTTGCTTTTCCTCACAAACTATCAGAGCAGATACAGCGTGCGTGAGGAGCTGGCAAGGATGATATCCGTTTTGGACTGTGCGATTGGTGGCTGCGATAAGGTCTGCTGCTTCCTAAGAAAAGTAGCCCTCATCTCGGAAGACTTGTTTCAACCAAACATGGAGGAATGGTTGAGGCACGGCGTGTTTGTCTTTCAACTCATGTGGCTTGTTTGTTCAATTGGTGTGACTTGCTGGGTTTGGGGATGTGTTCGTATGCCTCTGTCCAAGCATCCAAACGCGTGAGACTTGCCGTCAGCAAGCACCTTGCTGGTGAGAAAGTATTGGTCCTACTGGGCTGAGATGACTCAGTCCTGATAAGGATGACACTGCAGCAGTGGTCACACTACATCGAAATATCGGCAATAGCAGAGTTAGGCAGCGCTTGGACGTGTGGTGGTGTGAAGCTTGATGTACGACGAGTCCCGGTGTGATTGGACGTCTGGCACTTTGGCGAAACTTCCTCTTAAATAAAACCTAAATGTGAAGGTTTTTTTACTCCCATGTGAAGCAAAAGTGAGTCTATGTACTCAACCGTTTCGTCCATCCGGGCGTCCGAAAACTTTAACGTTGGATTTTTCTCTGAGACTATTAAGTCTATCAGTACCAAATATGGCATGATGGTGTATGATGACAAGGCCTCAAAAAACATACATAGTGACTTGACCTTGCTTCAAGGTCAAGGGCGCAGGGGCCATAAATGTTGTCTAAAAAACAGCCATTTTTCACATTTTCTCAATTTTCCCTGAAGTGTTTGAGATTGGATACCTCACCTATATATGGTATATAGGGCAAAGTAAGCCCTAGCTTTTGATACCAGTTTGGTTGACCTTCAAGGTCAAGTTCACAGGAGCTCTTCAAAGTTGGATTGTATACATATTTTGAAGTGACCTTGACCCTGAAGTATGGAAGATAACTGTTTCAAACTTAATTATTATGTGGGGCACATGTTATACTTTCATAATGAGACACATTTGGTCACATATCATCAAGGTCAAGGTCACTTTGACCCTTATGAAATGTGACCAAAATGGGGTAGTGAACCACTAAAAGTGACCATATCTCATGGTAGAAAGTGCCAATAAGCACCATTGTGCTTCCTATGTCTTGAATTAACAGCTTTGTGTTGCATGACCTTGGATGGCCTTGACCCGGGTCAAGGTCACATGTATTTTGATAGGAAAAATGTGTAAAGCAGTTCTTAGCGTATGATGTCATTGGTAGGTTTAGTTGTTTGACCTTGACCTTGAAGGTCACATGAAGGTCAACGTCATGTAAAGGTCAAGGTCAAGCATGTGAGTCGTATGGGCTTTGCCCTTCTTGTGGTTTGATGGAGAGGTTGTTCTCCCCTTTACGAATGCTCCAGGCACACACGCCTTTCCCAACTGCTTTTCGACTCACTCATGACGTCAGCCTGGTTTCTTCTCAACTCTTTGGGGAGCATCCAAGTGGGCTGCATAGATCTGTCAGAGTGCACCACGCAGCCCCGATTGGGACCCAGCTGGCTTGAGGCAATGAGTTGAGCACTTTGCTTCAAGCTTGTGACTTGCATTATAGTTATACACCGCTTTGGTGATCTAGGCACTATTTAGTTACGGTATCTCGAAAGAAAATTCATTGAGCTAGACTCAGTCTCACAGAATCTAACGATGAAGGGAAGTCTGAAAACGACCGCAGGTCGAGTGGTCTGACTGTTTGATTAGAGCCTGCGCCGCACAACTAGGCGAAAGTTGTGGATTAAATGAAGACATTTCACTTTAGAAATGATGATGGACGCGAGGCAACTAGACTGCAAATTTTCTGGGTGGCCAGACACTGCAAGAGTGCATAGCAAAGTGTGAACGTTGCCAATACGACTGTTCAGGATGTGTGTGGTCATACCTTGATGAACACGCATGGCGTTCTTCATTGACAGTGACACGGACGCGTTGCCGCTGTCTTGCCTTGATAGATCCGCGTGGTGGGACTGGTGGCGGCCTCATTATCCCACTGGTGGTGGCCTTCTCATGAGCGTGGTGCTGCTTCATTCACACTGGCGCGCCTTGTTGTCTGGCATTTGCTGCCTCAGGTGGACAGTAACGTCTTGCAGGTTGCTAGGCAATGGGGCCTTGGATCCCTTGGTCTCCATGGCAGGAGTTTTTGTGGCATGGAGCGTGTTCATTTCAAGTTAGTTCTGGGGTGCCGTGGGCTGTAATGTTTGCGTCCCTGTCTTTTGTCAGAACTGGTGCATCAGTGCTCCAATAGATATTCGTTCCTCTTTTGCATTTTGATGGAAATAGGAAAAGAATGTGTAATTGGCTGATACAGTGCATGACTGTAGCCATAAAAATGCATAGCCATTTTTAGATGGGAGAAAAAAATAGTTTTCCTCAAGGATTTTCTAGTGGTTCTTTGTAAGAGCTCGTCATTTACTTGACATTGAAACGTACTAGGTGACGTATGAAGGACTATATGTAAAAAGTTGCAAATCATACGAATGTTTTACACAAATATAACATGTTAAGAAATAATGCAGCATGTTTTACAATAGTGTGAGTCAACTCGCTTTTGTGCCCTTGACATGCCCTCACGTTTCAAAGTGAATTTGCTTGTTCCCCACCCTCACCCTTCTCCAGCCCGCACCCCCCACCCTCACCATCCCCCAGGCTGCACCCCCCAACCTCACCATCTCCCAGCCTGCACCCCCCACCCTCACCATCCCCCAGCCCGCACCCCCCACCCTCACCATCCCCCAGCCCGCACCCACCACCCTCACTATCCCCCAGCCCGCACCCCCTACCCTCACCATCCCCCAGCTCGCACCCACCACCCTCACCATTCCCCAGCCCGCACCCACCACCCTCACCATCCCCCAGCCCGCACCCACCACCCTCACCATCCCCCAGCCTGCAGCCCCCACCATCACCATCCCCCAGCCCGCACCCCCACCCTGCTCCCCCACTTCTCGACTCGCATGGTTTGCAGGCAGAACAGTTCTCTTCAAAGCCAGTGAAGCGTAACTGAATGCAGGCAAGAAAGACCTGGAAGGCGGAGAACGCACACGGCTATGCCAATTGTTTGCAAAACTTCAAGCACCCATTCTTTCAGAAGACCGGTGAAACATGCTGGAAAATGCCCTCTCGAGTGACTTTTTGGGGGTTTAGGTATGGTTTAACACCAGTTTTGGCGACAAACAAGAAAAACCGTGTGCCCCAAGCATTGAAAGGAATGTACCGTATGGACCTTATTCACGCGACCCGCCATTTTGGTTTTAAAACGAGGCAGTTAACGCGAACATGTCGACATGGCTGACACGTTGAAGACAACAGAGGGGTTAGCGCAGCTTCAACGACAAAATCCTTTCTGCAGTGGAGGTGACCGGCATTGTTAGATCAAAAACTATTCAAAAATAGTCACAATAGACTATCGTAACGTATAATTTCTGCACAAAACCCGCAGAAGATAAGTAAACAAACCACACCGTACATACCTAGCAGACGAACACGATCGAACCATAGCCACTACACCAGCAGACGATCGAGCTAGTGTGATATAATGTTTCCTGTAAAGCTCGAATGCGTGGCAGCAGATAACTGTTTAGTTCTGGCTTGAATTGACAATTTTGTTTCCCTGGTCAGGCGAGGACAGAAAATTCACGATCATCCAGTCGATGAGTGCACGATCAACTTAATTGCCGCATTTGGCGTAATGTAACAAATAAGATGATGACAAGAAAATGGCATTAAAGCACAAAACAAAGTTTCATGACAACCAAAATCACCGATTACATTAATAACTGACTATTTTTACACTTACAACTATGTGCTCAAACCGTACAAAGCAAACAAAACACACTGCGGGGAGTGCCCCGGACAGGCATCAACACTTAAGTGCACGAGTGATCATTTCGCTTTGCTCTCATTTGTTTCATCTGCTCCGACATGGTAAGCTGGCTATGCCAAGAAACCAACATCTAAATCAGAGTTAGTTGACAAAGTGACAAAGTTACGCATCACAAAACAAAATTTAAATGTATAGACCAAAGCTGATCAGCTTCGCCCGTGATCACACGCTGACCTCATGACAATTAAGCTGGCCAATGAGAGGCAAGGAACGAAACGGCCGTCTCTTTCCGTGGTTTTCATTGGTTCGAACACTAGAGTTCTAAGCGAAATAACTTTTGTCACTGTGTACCAACCTTTGATGGCATCGTAGTCGATAAACACTTCAATCCACCTCTCATAGCCTTTGTCACTTTGTCTTCTTGCTATTTTTCTGCCTTCCTTCGTAACTCAACCATAATAAATAACAATGGAGAATGCACAACTGAGACTGCCAAGGAGAATCTTCTGCAAACACATGTTGTGATGCGTAATATCATTGAAAATTCAAGCTCTAAACCTAATATCAGTTAGCACGCAAAAAAAATCACATCTAAGTAAACCAGATAGCCTAGTACTGCTGCCACTCATTCGAGCTTTACATGAAACATTATATCACACTAGCTCGATTGTCTGCTGGCGTTCGATCGTGTTCGTCTGCTAGGGACGTACGGTGTGGTTTGTTTACTTATCTTCTGCGGGTATTGTGAAGAAATTATACGTTACGATAGTCTATTGTGACTATTTTTGAATAGTTTTTGATCTAACAATGCCGGTCACCTCCACTGCAGAAAGGATTTTGTCGTTGAAGCTGCGCTAACCCCTCTGTTGTCTTCAACGTGTCAGCCATGTCGACATGTTCGCGTTAACTGCCTCGTTTTAAAACTAACATGGCCGCCGCGTGAATAAGGTCTATTTGACGGACTACAAGCCGCAACTTTTTTTTTTATTACATCGCTATGCGGCTAAAAAAACGAAGCGGCTTAAACGTTACCTAAAGTTGAACAGCATTCACTTAGTGAATAAAACTCACCTGGATTTGGTGTAAAATAAAACAGCTGTTTTTGTAACTCACTGACTGCATTCTTTTTCTCATCGCATTCTTTTTCGTTGCACTGTTTTGTCCGCACTTACAACTGACACAGTCGCCGAGTCTTTCAACTTTCATTTTCAAGATGCCGAAGACCAAACGAATCGCGTATGATGCAGCTTTNNNCTACATGAGTGTAAACTGTCATTTTTAAAGAAAAATTGACATGCAAATTTTAAAAATCAGTTTTAAATTGTTAAAGTTAATATTTTGAAAAATTAGCTCTGTCAGGTATTGAAGAACATATTGAGGTACTTAGTGATAAAAACAAATCTGTGTTAAAGACTGTCTGCTGTGTTACACTGTTGCCCAAAAATATGCAATTTTGAGAATAAAATTGCTATTTCTAAGTCAACATTTTAGTTTTATGACTTGAATTTTTGACTGTAATTACCTTTATATGCATGCTTGATATTGCATAAGTAATGATTAAATGAAAATCAAAACAAAAAAAGTTTTCCATTTCACCAGCACCTCCCCTTAATGAATCCATGGTGCGACGATGGCGATCGGTTCGCCAACAACTTTCAAAATGCAAGAAGAGCAGGAAGGCTTTCCGCGGACGAAATGCAAGATGGCCCGAGTTGGAAACGGAGCTGGCCGAGTGGTTTGAAATTCAGAGAAGTGATGGTCGCGGCCTTTCAACAGTGCAAGTGAGACTAAAGGCAGTGGAGCTGGCAAAAGCAAAAGAGATCACCAGCTTCACCGGAAACCCCTCGTGGTGTTTACGATTCATGCGTCGACATGGCTTGTCCATGCGTACGAAAACTACTGTTTGCCAGAAAGTACCAGCTGATTTGGAAGAGAAACTCCACATGTTTCGCGAGTTTGTTGCCGAGCGAGCGGCAGAAAATTTGATTGGTCCAGACTACGTCACGAATATGGATGAGGTCCCCCTCTCTTTCGACATGCCTTTGACTCGCACTGTCAACAAAAAGGGAGAGAAATCAGTCAACTTGCGTACGACAGGACACGAAAAAACTAATTTCACCTGTGTATTGGCCTGCACTGCTTCAGGAAAGAAATTACCCCCCATGGTCATTTTCAAACGCAAAACGATGCCGAAAGAAAAATTCCCGAAGGGGGTTGTCGTCAAAGTGAACCCCAAAGGTTGGATGGACGAGTCCATGATGCGGGCCTGGTTGGCTGAGTGCTTCAGTAAACGACCTTGTGGGTTTTTTCGCCAAACAAAGTCAATGCTGATTATGGATAGCATGAGGGCCCACATCACGTCTGCCATCAAAGACACCATCAAGTCTCTGAACACTGTGCCAGCGATCATCCCAGGTGGGACTACGAAGTTCCTGCAACCCCTCGACATCACAGTGAACCGATCCTTTAAAACACACATGCGTCTGCTGTGGGAGCAATGGATGTCAGAAGGGGAGCACTCGTTCACCAACACCGGGCGAATGCGGCGAGCAACTATTTCGTGTGTCTGTCGATGGGTCCTGGATGCTTGGCAGCGTGTTCATCTCTGACAGCGAAGAGAGTGACTTCTCAGGCTTCTCTGCCGCAGAATCTGATTCCGACCAGGCTGATAGAACGGTAGAAATGTGTGTTCATGGTAGACAGTATGTGTGCAGCATGTGTGTGTGATATTTTCTTCAACCTTTTTCACCTTTTTTTGATGTTCTTACTTTCATTCTCGGAACTGATTTCACCAGCGATTCTTTGTGTCTGGCTGTTTTGATTAATTGATTCACATGTTTTGATTGCGGCTAATAAAGTGGCGCGGCCTATTCGTGGCTTGTGCCCAGTTTTTTGACTCACATGCGAAGCAAAAGTGAGTCTATGCACTGAGCCGTGTCGTCCGTCCGTCCGGGCGTCCGTCCGGGCGGGCGGGCGTCCGTAAAAAACTTAAACGTTGGATTTTTCTCGGAGACTATTAAGTCTATCAACACCAAATGTGGCATGATGGTGTATGATGACAATGCCTCAAAAAACATACATAGTGACTTGACCTTGCTTCAAGGTCAAGGTCACAGGAGCCATAAATGTGGTCTCAAAAACAGTCATTTTTCACATTTTCCCAATTTTCTACCACGTTATTGAGAATGGCGACCTTAGCTACAAGTGGTATATAGGTCAAAGCAAGCCCTATCTTTTGATACCAGTTTGGTTGACCTTGCTTCAAGGTCAAGGTCACAGGAGCTCTTCAAAGTTGGATTGTATACATATTTTGAAGTGACCTTGACCCTGAACTATGGAAGATAACTGTTTCAAACTTAATAATTATGTGGGGCACATGTTATACTTTCATCATGAGACACATTTGGTCACATATCATCAAGGTCAAGGTCACTTTGACCCTTATGAAATGTGACCAAAATGGGGTAGTGAACCACTAAAAGTGACTATATCTCATGGTAGAAAGTGCCAATAAGCACCATTGTGCTTCCTATGTCTTGAATTAACAGCTTTGTGTTGCATGACCTTGGATGACCTTGACCTTGGGTCAAGGTCACATGTATTTTGGTAGGAAAAATGTGTAAAGCATTTCTTAGTGTATGATGTCATTGGTAGGTTTAGTTGTTTGACCTTGACCTTGAAGGTCACCTGAAGGTCAAGGTCATATAAAGGTCAAGGTCAAGCATGTGAGTCGTATGGGCTTTGCCCTTCTTGTTTTAAAAAGGAGGGGGTGCGGCTTATAGAAAGTTGCGTCTTGTAGTCCGTCAAATACGGTACTCCGTAATGAGAAAGGCGATTCGTGAGCAGTGCCTTGCACGTTACACACACTTGTGCGTCCTTGACGCCCTGACCTGGAAAACTCATCAATCGTGACTCTTTGCTGAGAGGACCCTTTGTGTTTGACTGCTGACCTGAGAGGACCTTTTGTGTTTGACTGCTGACCTGAGAGGAACCTTTGTGTTTGACTGCTGACCTGAGAGGACCCATTGTGTTTGACTGCTGACCTGAGAGGAATCTTTGTGTTTGACTGCTGACCTGAGAGGACCCATTGTGTTTGCTGACCTGAGAGGACCCATTGTGTTTGACTGCTGACCTGAGAGGATACATTGTGTTTGACTGCTGACCTGAGAGGACCCTATGTGTTTAATTGCTGACCTGAGAGGACACCTTGTGTTTGACTGCTGACCTGAGAGGACCCATTGTGTTTGACTGCTGACCTGAGAGGAACCTTTGTGTTTGACTGCTGACCTGAGAGGACCCTTTGTGTTTGATTGCTGACCTGAGAGGACCCATTGTGTTTGACTGCTGACCTGAGAGGAATCTTTGTGTTTGACTGCTGACCTGAGAGGAACCTTTGTGTTTGACTGCTGACCTGAGAGGACCCTTTGTGTTTGACTGCTGACCTGAGAGGACCTTTTGTGTTTGACTGCTGACCTGAGAGGAACCTTTGTGTTTGACTGCTGACCTGAGAGGACCCTTTGTGTTTGATTGCTGACCTGAGAGGACCCATTGTGTTTGACTGCTGACCTGAGAGGAATCTTTGTGTTTGACTGCTGACCTGAGAGGAATCTTTGTGTTTGACTGCTGACCTGAGAGGATACATTGTGTTTGACTGCTGACCTGAGAGGACACATTGTGTTTGCTGACCTGAGAGGAATCTTTGTGTTTGACTGCTGACCTGAGAGGAATCTTTGTGTTTGACTGCTGACCTGAGAGGATACATTGTGTTTGACTGCTGACCTGAGAGGACCCTATGTGTTTAATTGCTGACCTGAGAGGACACCTTGTGTTTGACTGGTGACCTGAGAGGACCCATTGTGTTTGACTGCTGACCTGAGAGGACCCATTGTGTTTTACTGCTGACCTGAGAGGACCCATTGTGTTTGATTGCTGACCTGAGAGGACACCTTGTGTTTGACTGCTGACCTGAGAGGATACATTGTGTTTGATTGCTGACCTGAGAGGACACATTGTGTTTGATTGCTGACCTGAGAGGACACCTTGTGTTTGACTGCTGACCTGAGAGGACACCTTGTGTTTGATTGCTGACCTGAGAGGACACCTTGTGTTTGACTGCTGACCTGAGAGGACACCTTGTGTTTGACTGCTGACCTGAGAGGACACCTTGTGTTTGACTGCTGACCTGAGAGGACATCTTGTGTTTGACTGCTGACCTGAGAGGAACCTTTGTGTTTGACTGCTGACCTGAGAGGACACTTTGTGTTTGACTGCTGACCTGAGAGGACACATTGTGTTTGACTGCTGACCTGAGAGGACCCATTGTCTTTGATTGCTGACCTGAGAGGACACCTTGTGTTTGACTGCTGACCTGAGAGGACACCTTGTGTTTGACTGCTGACCTGAGAGGACACCTTGTGTTTGACTGCTGACCTGAGAGGACACCTTGTGTTTGATTGCTGACCTGAGAGGACACCTTGTGTTTGACTGCTGGCCTGAGAGGACACCTTGTGTTTGATTGCTGACCTGAGAGGACATCTTGTGTTTGACTGCTGACCTGAGAGGAACCTTTGTGTTTGACTGCTGACCTGAGAGAACACTTTGTGTTTGACTGCTGACCTGAGAGGACACATTGTGTTTGACTGCTGACCTGAGAGGAACCTTTGTGTTTGACTGCTGACCTGAGAGGACATCTTGTGTTTGACTGCTGACCTGAGAGGAACCTTTGTGTTTGACTGCTGACCTGAGAGGACACTTTGTGTTTGACTGCTGACCTGAGAGGACATCTTGTGCTTGACTGCTGACCTGAGAGGAACCTTTGTGTTTGACTGCTGACCTGAGAGGACACTTTGTGTTTGACTGCTGACCTGAGAGGACACATTGTGTTTGACTGCTGACCTGAGAGGACCCATTGTCTTTGATTGCTGACCTGAGAGGACACCTTGTGTTTGACTGCTGACCTGAGAGGACACCTTGTGTTTGACTGCTGACCTGAGAGGACACCTTGTGTTTGACTGCTGACCTGAGAGGACACCTTGTGTTTGATTGCTGACCTGAGAGGACACCTTGTGTTTGACTGCTGGCCTGAGAGGACACCTTGTGTTTGATTGCTGACCTGAGAGGACATCTTGTGTTTGACTGCTGACCTGAGAGGACACTTTGTGTTTGACTGCTGACCTGAGAGGACACATTGTGTTTGACTGCTGACCTGAGAGGAACCTTTGTGTTTGACTGCTGACCTGAGAGGACATCTTGTGTTTGACTGCTGACCTGAGAGGAACCTTTGTGTTTGACTGCTGACCTGAGAGGACACTTTGTGTTTGACTGCTGACCTGAGAGGACATCTTGTGTTTGACTGCTGACCTGAGAGGAACCTTTGTGTTTGACTGCTGACCTGAGAGGACACTTTGTGTTTGACTGCTGACCTGAGAGGACATCTTGTGTTTGACTGCTGACCTGAGAGGAACCTTTGTGTTTGACTGCTGACCTGAGAGGACACTTTGTGTTTGACTGCTGACCTGAGAGGACATCTTGTGTTTGACTGCTGACCTGAGAGGAACCTTTGTGTTTGACTGCTGACCTGAGAGGACATCTTGTGTTTGACTGCTGACCTGAGAGGAACCTTTGTGTTTGACTGCTGACCTGAGAGGACACTTTGTGTTTGACTGCTGACCTGAGAGGACACATTGTGTTTGACTGCTGACCTGAGAGGACCCATTGTCTTTGATTGCTGACCTGAGAGGACACCTTGTGTTTGACTGCTGACCTGAGAGGACCCATTGTCTTTGATTGCTGACCTGAGAGGACCCATTGTGTTTGACTGCTGACCTGAGAGGACACCTTGTGTTTGACTGCTGACCTGAGAGGACACCTTGTGTTTGACTGCTGACCTGAGAGGACCCATTGTCTTTGATTGCTGACCTGAGAGGACACCTTGTGTTTGACTGCTGACCTGAGAGGACCCATTGTCTTTGATTGCTGACCTGAGAGGACACCTTGTGTTTGACTGCTGACCTGAGAGGACCCATTGTCTTTGATTGCTGACCTGAGAGGACCCATTGTGTTTGACTGCTGACCTGAGAGGACACCTTGTGTTTGACTGCTGACCTGAGAGGACACCTTGTGTTTGACTGCTGACCTGAGAGGACACCTTGTGTTTGACTGCTGACCTGAGAGGACACCTTGTGTTTGACTGCTGACCTGAGAGGACACCTTGTGTTTGACTGCTGACCTGAGAGGACACCTTGTGTTTGACTGCTGACCTGAGAGGACACCTTGTGTTTGATTGCTGACCTGAGAGGACACCTTGTGTTTGACTGCTGACCTGAGAGGACCCATTGTGTTTGACTGCTGACCTGGGAGGACCCATTGTGTTTGATTGCTGACCTGAGAGGACCCATTGTGTTTGACTGCTGACCTGAGAGGACCCATTGTGTTTGACTGCTGACCTGGAAAGACACCTTGTGTTTAAATGCTGACCTGAGAGGATACATTGTGTTTGACTGCAGAGGGTTCCCAACCCTACGTGAAACGAGTTTTGTGAAACACTGCTGAAGTATATTGTAAAAAATCTGAAGCGGGCACAACTGCTAATTCTGATTTGTTCGTTCTTTTTATCAACTTCTCTGACCAGAAAATGGTCATAGACCGTCACGTTTTACCTTTTTGATTTTGGGGGGTGTCAAGTGACCCTGGAAACACGTGTTCTTGACTCTTTGCTTGCCTTGGTTTGCGGGTGTTGATTTGCACGTGTCGATTTGGACAAAGAGGATGTAGAAAAACTCACTTCTGTGGATGCGATGTGAACACTTTGTCCCTTGTCAAGATGGATGCCATTTTGTTTACCATGTTGTATCAACCTCGAAAATAACGGGATCATGGCCAATCTGACGAGGGGAAGTAGTGGACTGTGGGATACTTCTTTGGACGAGGGGAAGTAGTGGACTGTGGGATACTTCTTTGGACGAGGGGAAGTAGTGGACTGTGGGATACTTCTTTGGACGAGGGGAAGTAGTGGACTGTGGGATACTTCTTTGGACGAGGGGAAGTAGTGGACTGTGGGATACTTCTTTGGACGAGGGGAAGTAGTGGACTGTGGGATACTTCTTTGGACGAGGGGAAGTAGTGGACTGTGGGATACTTCTTTGGACGAGGGGAAGTAGTGGACTGTGGGATACTTCTTTGGACGAGGGGAAGTAGTGGACTGTGGGATACTTCTTTGGACGAGGGGAAGTAGTGGACTGTGGGATACTTCTTTGGACGAGGCTTTGCAGATGAAAACGGACATAATTGTCTTCTTTTAATCCCTTGTTTTTA
>JAWQFJ010002458.1:5000-10000 GCA_034096865.1 Theodoxus fluviatilis | reverse complement strand
TTTTGGTTTGATGTTTTCCTTGGCTACTTTTCCCTCTGTGTGCCTAATTAAGATGGGAGAAATTAATCCATTAATGATGTTGCATTCTCCTCAGAATAAGATAACTTGTTTCTACACTCATTGAAACATACACATGTAGTTGCAGAAATAACTTAGTCGGAGACGTTCCTCTGGAATTTGTTGTGACATATCAGACAAAAGTATGCAAATCATCAAACTAACAAAATTTTGATTTTCATTTCTGTTTATCAGATAAAAGGAGGGAAAACCCTCGCGAGAACATAGAAGTGCCAGAAGACTACAGTACACAGCAATATGCATGCTGGAAACGCTCGCTATCTGAAATGAACTTGAACACGTAAGAGGCATGCATGTGTGTAGGAAAGTTTATAGAGCTTAGATACAGCCTACCCTGTGAAGGGCCCAGCCTACCCTATGAAGGGCCCAGCCTACCCTATGAAGGGCCCAGCCTACCCTATCAAGGGCCCAGCCTACCCTATCAAGGGCCCAGCCTACCCTATCAAGGGCCCAGCCTACCCTATCAAGGGCCCAGCCTACCCTATCAAGGGCCCAGCCTACCCTATCAAGGGCCCAGCCTACCCTATCAAGGGCCCAGCCTACCCTATCAAGGGCCCAGCCTAGCCTATCAAGGGCCCAGCCTACCCTATCAAGGGCCCAGCCTACCCTATCAAGGGCCCAGCCTACCCTATCAAGGGCCCAGCCTACCCTATCAAGGGCCCAGCCTACCCTATCAAGGGCCCAGCCTACCCTATGAAGGGCCCAGCCTACCCTATGAAGGGCCCAGCCTACCCTGTGAAGGGCCCAGCCTACCCTATCAAGGGCCCAGCCTACCCTATCAAGGGCCCAGCCTACCCTATTAAGGGCCCAGCCTACCCTATGAAGGGCCCAGCCTACCCTATGAAGGGCCCAGCCTACCCTATGAAGGGCCCAGCCTACCCTATGAAGGGCCCAGCCAGAAGGCTCTAGTCGCCTCTAGTTCATGCTCAAAACCAGTTTCCAACAACCGAAAGTTCGTGCAGAAAAGGTTCAGCAACTGCCTTAACAAAATTCCACTGCTTCCTTTAGAAGGTAGATTTCAATGACACAGCCGATAAAATGGATTTTCGTCGGTCACGACTACACACAGATGCACGCACAATACAAGCGCTCACTTGTTCAAGACTGGTGGCCTTTGTGTCTGAGGCAGATACAGATGGACAGGAAGGCAATGAAGACATCTAGGAAATTGTCACCGAGCAGGGATTGAACCGTCATTCGGAATCACCTCGCTGTCCTTGGCAAAAGCCGAGCCACTACACCAAATCCTGATCATACACACGTTACAGTAACCAACATAGTGTGTGTTCCACCTGCGTTCAATGTGCTGTAGTCGTGGCTGCACGTTGTGAGGATGCGAGAGCGTGAGGATTTAATTAAAACTATGGTGAAAAAGTATCTACTCCATTTTATAAGGAGACGCAGACAAATGTTAATTTTAATTATGGAAAATGGCAGACGAGTCATCCTGCCTAGGGACTAAACTTGCTCATCCTATTGTGTCGCACAGTTATGAAAGTGGTCAGTCAGAGGTCAGTGGGTAAATAGGAGACAGAACTAGTGATCCATGAAGCTGGATCATTTTTGACTCACATGCGAAGCAAAAGTGAGTCTATGTACTCGGCCGTGTCGTCCGTCCGGGCGTCCGGGCGTAAAAAACTTAAACGTTGGATTTTTCTCGGAGACTATTAAGTCTATCAACACCAAATGTGGCATGATGGTGTATGATGACAAGGCCTCAAAAAACATACATAGTGATTTGACCTTGCTTCAAGGTCAAGGTCACAGGAGCCATAAATGTGGTCTCAAAAACTCATTTTTCACATTTTCCCAATTTTCTCCCACGTTATTGAGAATGGCGACCTTAGCTACAAGTGGTATATAGGTCAAAGCAAGCCCTATCTATTGATACCACTTTGGTTGACCTTGCTTCAAGGTCAAGGTCACAGGAGCTCTTCAAATTTGGCTTGTATACATATTTTGAAGTGACCTTGACCCTGAACTATGGCAGATAACTGTTTCAAACTTAATAATTATGTGGGGCACATGTTATACTTTCATCATGAGACACATTTGGTCACATATCATCAAGGTCAAGGTCACTTTGACCCTTATGAAATGTGACCAAAATGTGGTGAACCACTAAAATTGACCATATCTCATGGTAGAAAGTGCCAATAAGCACCATTGTGCTTCCTATGTCTTGAATTAAGAGCTTTGTGTTGCATGACCTTGGATGACCTTGACCAGTCACGTGTATTTTTGGTAGGAAAAAATGTGTAAATCATTTCTTAGTGTATGATGTCATTGCTAGGTTTAGTTGTTTGACCTTGACCTTGAAGGTCACCTGAAGGTCAAGGTCATATAAAGGTCAAGGTCAAGCATGTGAGTCGTATGGGCTTTGCCCTTCTTGTTTGTAGTAGTAATAACTACATTGTAATGAAAAAGAAAAAGAAAGAAAACGCAAAACAGGAGGAGAAGGGGAAGGGGAGGGAGGAGGAAGGAGAAGGAGGAGCCTCTACACCTAACGTTTATCTCAAGATAAAAACATAAAAGTTCATCAGCGTAATCAGTCTGCGCTGATTAACTGTCAGTCTCCATCTTTCTTGGTCTTCTGTTTTCAGTTGGATTTAAACCCGTATTTCAGACCCAGTGAAGGCGGCACTCGGCACACCTGAGATAGACCAGACGGATGATATAAGCAATGACTCACAGCACAGTCACTGACACGGCGCAGTCACTGACACGACAAAGGCACTGACATAGCCCTGGCACTGACACACAGCACTGCCGCACGCAAGAAGCATGTGAAAGAGCCAGGTGTCTCCTTGCTCACAGGCTGAGGCCTCCACCAGGGCTGGAGGCTATGACGGAGCTGTGACAAACGCTATGACGGAGTAATGTATGACCTTTGCAGATTTTATGTCCATCTCGATCTGTGCCTTCGCCCTCTTCTCTTTCTTTCTCCCAGCGGCGCTTCTGTCTTGCTGAAAGTCAAGGTCGTTTGTTGGTCGCCCTTGGGGTCGCTAATTGAACCGCTCCTTCCCTTAGCTCTTTCCTCCACGATCCCTACGTCGTGTGCTCTTCTCTGCCTCCACTTGGAGACTGTTGCCATTGTGCCCTGGACGTAGCAGTGGGTGTGATGAAGGCTGGCCGTGCTGAGTTCTATTATGGTCTTCCTTTGCCCCTGGTGATGGCGTTCCTGCCTGCGTCGACCCCAAGTCCAGTTGGTTTCACGTGATCTGGCTCCCTGCGGCTCTCGTGTCTTGCTGTTGCAATATTTCTTGCAGTGTCCTTGAGCTCCCATTCTTCTGCTGCTCCCCGTTGTCGTTATCATCGTCGTCGTTCTCTTCCTCCTCCCAGCTTCTCCCGGTCCTCAATCTTCCCTGGATTTCCCCTTCGTCTAGTTCTTTTTCTCCCTTCCTTTTATGCTCTTGCGCCTCCTGCTCCTGTCTCTTCTCCTGTTTATTCTGCTCCTGTTCCTTCTGCTCCTGTTCCTCCTGCTCCTCTTTCTTCTCCTCCTGTTCCTTCTTCTCCTGTTCCTCGTACTCCTGTTCCTGTTCCTCGTACTCCTGTTCCTTCTGCTCCTGTTCCTCCTCTTGCTCCTGCTTCTCCTTCTCCTCCTCCTCTATATGTTATTCTTCCCCCTGCTCCTTTTCTTCTTTCTCCTGCTCCTCTTCCTACTCCTCCACCTGCTTCTGCTCCTGCAACTCTTTGGCCTGCAACTTCTCTTTCTTTTCTTCTCCCTCTCCCTGTCCTGTTCGTGCTGTTGCTGCACCTGCTGTTGCTGCACCTGCTGTTGCTGCATCGTTGTTGCCTCTTCTTCTCTTGTGCCTCATGCTGACACTCTTTCTCTTTGGGTTGCTGTGCATCTGTTGCGGGGGTTCCTACTTGCAGTCTTTTCGTCAGCATGGGGTCCATCCCTCCTTGCTGTGGGCTACGACGGACGTCAGCATGGGGTCCATCCCTCCTTGCTGTGGGCTACGACGGACGTCGAGGGAGACTGCAATCGCATTAGAGCGTTCTACAAGCATGTCTTCCTTCGTTAGCGTCAGTGCAAGGAGTAGCACGATCCGGCTCCGTGGGTCTGAGCGAGAAAGGCCACGCCGTGGAGAGCTGGTGGAGTGGGATGAGGCGAGAGAAGGGAGGGGTTATCCTGTTTTTCCTGGTCCTCCCTGCAGTTTTGCAGAATTCGCTGCGTATCCTTGGCAACCCTAATGCGTCTCCACTCTGTCGCTGTCGACTCGCATGGATCCGGACAAAGGCTCCAGTAGAAAGTAAAATGTCGTAGGTGTGGTTGTGTCTAGATCAACGCACACACGCACGCACACACACACACACACGCACGCGCGCACGCACGCACGCACACGCACACACACACACACACACAATGTGAGGGAGAGTTTGGAATGTAAGGAAACAAATGAAAGGAATAGTACGTGGCAGCAAAACAACCGGGAAGGTACAGTATACAGTCACGTAAATGGGTATAGAAGACAACAAAAGCAACAGGTTGCCATGTCAACTGTCAGTCTAGCTGGGGATGACTGGGTTGAGAACCTCTATAGCGAGCAGCTCCACCAATCAGGGAAGGCCGACTTGGCCACGTGCCGACATGCTGTCTGCCCCCTCATTTTGCACGACAAACCCCCCAACAAACTAGCAACAAAAGTAAGAGGAATCTTAGGAACGCTGCCGCGCTAGGTTGGAAAGGTGTCGTTACTCACTACCACAGAGGAAACAGGAAGAATGGTTTCTACACACGAGATTTGCGTAATTTTTCACTAATCTGTTCTTGTCAACTTTTAAATTTTTTTAATTCTCATCGCTAATGAAATGTTTAAGTTGGCAAATCTTCTTGCTTCGAGATGAAGACAATACGGACAGTCTGTATATATTTTCACTCTACAGTAGAGTGCTCTCATCTTCTTCCTTTATTTGGG
>JAWQFJ010002457.1:47500-50941 GCA_034096865.1 Theodoxus fluviatilis | reverse complement strand
GAGGGAGAGAGAGAGAGAGAGAGAGAGAGAGAGAGAGAGAGAGAGAGAGAGAGAGAGAGAGAGAGAGAGAGAGTGAGTGTGTGTGTGTTTGTGAGGAGGTGTGAAGGCCTAAGTGTAGTAGGCGGAGCTGGAGGTGGGAGACGGGGCAGGGGTGGAGGTTGGGAGACGGGGCAGGGGTGGAGGTGGGAGACGGGGCAGGGGTGGAGGTTGGGAACGAGTGGGTGCCGATAGAAAACGTTCCAGTTATCCTTCACTCTCTCTCACGCACTCCGCTCGACGTGACGTCATGCATGGCACTCCCTAAAAGTGACGTCATTACTCGTCAGGCATGGGCTGGGTCGATATTGGTCTAACTACATTCTCACTGGCGGGAAACCACGTTCTGTGGAAACGTCACGTCCCATTCCCGCCGCCGCTGGTGACGCAATACAGATGGAGCTGTGCGGGGGCTGGCGGAGGCTGCGGAATAACAAATCAATATTTTTGTTTACTTCTGCCTGGAACAGAGTAAACGTGTCCATTCACGTAGCCGAGTCACTTAGCAGAGAGTCTGGGTTCATGGGCCTTTGTAACACAACTAGTCCAATTTATCGCTGTTGAGAAGTTTATATTTGGATAAAAATCTTAAAGGCAATGGTTATCGAAATGGACACAATAATAGTTTTACTTTTTTTAGGCTTGTTGAAGCACAGTTTACCCCAATATCTAAAATGGGCCGTTACTATGTGGGATCAGAGTACATGCTGAGAAAAGCGCGTACTCCGTGACGGGTGTTCAGGGTTAATTTCCCATTGTGCTTTCCAGTGCTCAGCTGATAATCAACAGCAGTTTTGGAAACACGGGTAGCGAATCAGTTCACCTGATTCTACTGTCTCATTGTCAGAAGTAGAAACATTAAGCAACGGGCAATATTTGGAGCAATAATTGGCAGAAGGAAAATTAATAGGTGCAGGTGTATCTCTGTGGGTGAGAGAGAGAGAGAGAGAGAGAGAGAGAGAGAGAGGGAGGGAGAGAGAGAGAGAGAGAGAGAGAGAGAGAGAGAAAGAGAGAGAGAGAGAGAGAGAGGGGGGGGAGGGAGAGAGAGAGAAAGAGAGAGAGAGAGAGAGAGAGAGAGAGAGAGAGAGAGAGAGAGAGAGAGAGAGAGAGAGACTGTGTGCATGTGCGTGCGACCGTGTGTGTATATGCGTGCGTGTGTGCATGCGTATGTGTATGTGTGCGTATGTGTGTTTGCATTTAGGTGTGTAGGTGCGGAGGTATGTGTAGATGTGTGCGTGCATTTGCGCGTGCGTTAGTCTCTGAACATTGAAGTGGACGGGCTTCGTTGGTTGGGGAGATTCTGACAAAGTTGGTCGAACATTCCAATACTACAACAACACTGTCAAAACAGCTGGACGCACCCATCCCCCTCCCCTCATGCAGTACCCCCTGGCTGCTGTGATCTCGGAGCTTACTCCAGTCAGCAGCCTAAGAAGACACGGGGAGGGTAGGGGAAGGGAGGGGAGGAAGCGGGGGCAAAGGTTGCACAAAGATAGCTCATGCCGAGCTTTTGCTCTTCAAAGTTACATGACGCCAAACCTAGCGGATGGTAGTAGGAGTGAATCAAGGAAAGTGTACTCACACCGCTTAGTGACAAGACGGCGAAGAAAGCTGCCTGCTGATTGGAGGATTCTATTCAGGGAACCAATCAGAGGACTGCTTTCGTGTAGATATGGCGTATATGTCTACTCTTTGGGCAATTCAATGGCGGCAGCTCTCTCCAGTTAGCGCAGAAAAACCTATATTTTGGGATACTAGAAACCCATCCGAAGAAAAAGTAAGCCATGAACAGCATTAATTTATCAAAGCTGTATGTTGAATGCATCAAAATGTATTGAAAGGTCCTACTTTTTAACAATCGAATGCAGGTCACAGGGCAACGCTTGATCCATCCGCTTGGGGCGCAACGTGTCTCGATCCTCACGACAATGCGCTAATGAACTATCTTTGTGTAACCTATAATCTTTGGCGGGGGTGAGGAGCGGGGGTGCCATCAGCACGACAGATACGGAAGAAGGCGAGAAACGATAGGGGATGGACAACGCGTGCTTTATGCTGCAGTGAAAGCTCAACTAACTCAGCACTGTATTAATGACAACATGGATCCAATATATGATGTAATGTCCATGATGACAATGACAACATGGATCCAATATATGATGTAATGTCCATGATGACAATGACAACATGGATCCAATATATGATGTAATGTCCATGATGACAATGACAAGGGCATCAGACGGATTAAGCTTAACGCATCAGCTGTAATGTATGGGGAGCCATTTTTCTTCCCCGTGACTTATTCCGACATGAAAGGAAAAGTGGTAAGTCCTTTCAGGAGCAAGACAGCTACGATAATTATCTTCAGAGAGCATGTGTTCTTTGGATTTTATTTTTTCTGTTCTTTTCTTTCTTTCTTTCTTTCTTTCTTTCTTTCTTTCTTTCTTTCTTTCTTTCCTTGTTGAGAAAAGTAAAACTGCGTTTGAAGCCGCTGTGTGAGCTCGCTTTTGGCACCGAACGAGAGGAGGTCACGTGACTTGGCTTTTGTGACGTAGTATGTTACTAGAGTGACGTACTACGTTCGAAGTGGAACGCAGTACGTTCAACGTGGGACGTAGGCCTACTACGCAAGCGTCTGAGTGTCAACTGACCAGAAATTGTTCAATATACCACTTACTTTGCAGAAGTCGGTATTTTCAAGTAGGTTGTATGTGAAAATATCTCCGAATATTAAATAAAAAAACACAAACTGGGCACATTTCCTTTCAAGCCATATTCAAGGCAAAAGGACTATGTATGCCTTCGTCCAAGGGCATCTTGACCTCAGTAGCTCCAGGCGTTTTTTCCTTTGCCTCGGTGGTGCTGCCATTTTTGGCGATGCTTTCAATCATGATATTCATGTTTCCAAAAAGAAGACTGTAATTAGGACTTTGATCCGAAGTAATATAAAAATATTTAAGGAAAGCACCGAATGCTCTCAGGGAAAAGGCGCGTGCCAAAAGTCCTCATCAGACGGACAGAAGACGGACAGAAGACGAACAGAAGACGAACAGAAGACGAACAGAAGACGAGCAGGAGACGAACAGAAGACGAACAGGAGACGAACAGGAGACGAACAGAAGACGAGCAGGAGACGAACAGAAGACGAGCAGGAGACGAACAGAAGACGAGCAGGAGACGAACAGAAGACGAGCAGGAGACGAACAGAAGACGAGCAGGAGACGAACAGAAGACGAACAGAAGACGAGCAGGAGACGAGCAGAAGACGAGCAGGAGACGAACAGAAGACGAGCAGGAGACGAACAGAAGACGAGCAGGAGACGAACAGAAGACGAACAGGAGACGAACAGAAGACGAGCAGGAGACGAACAGAAGACGAGCAGGAGACGAACAGAAGACGAGCAG
>JAWQFJ010002457.1:35000-37500 GCA_034096865.1 Theodoxus fluviatilis | reverse complement strand
GACAGGTTCCAATTATATTTGAAGAATCGGTGCCAATAGTTCCACCGCATACCTTGGACGATGGGCCTCAGTTCTACATGGTAGCTACTTTGCCGTGAAGCTGATTTGCTTGATCAAAATCATGTTTACCGTTACCTCATCCGTACCTGTTTAAGACGGAAGACACAAACGTATTAAAGGAGCGTTGGAAATAGACAAATGTTCAATGCCGTGCAAAACTTGAACTTGGGGAACGACTGACTGATTGACTGATTGACTGACTGACTGACTGACTGACTGACTGACTGACTGACTGAAGTTTTACGACATATCACCCTTTGTCGGCTATTTAAGGCCAATGACTATAAAATCAATTGAGCTGGTTTACAGTGCGAGCGAGTCAATTCTCGAATTCCCTAGTTATTGACATTTTGCGGAATCGCGTAGGGAGTCGCAATGGGTCTCTTCTTACTTCTAACCCTTGGGAAATTACGGGAACAAAAAACACCGAGATCAGAATGCCACGTCTCACGCATAGCTTTGTCTTCCGCCATTAGGACGGAGTGATCAAAGCAAGTAAAGCCATTGGAAGGAACACGTGATCAGTTCCACGTCAAAAAACGTTTTTCCATACAGAAAATAAGTTCGGACGGACGGGAATTAAGTGATGATGGAAGACTCAGAAAAAACGTTGGTTTTCGTCTTCATTCAAACTATTGTTCATAAGTCAGCATCGTTGATCCGACTGCACCGGCAAAATGACCAGACCAAACTGCATGAGTTGTACAGAAGTGCGCTATACAAATGCTATTCATTATTATTTTTTAAAAATTATTATTATTATTATTATTATTGTTATTATTATTGTTATTATTATTATTATTATTATTATTATTATTATTATTATTATTATTATTATTATTATTATTATTATTATTATTATATCATTATTATTATTATTATATTATTATTATTATTATTATTATTATTATTATTATTATTCCTGCTGTGAAACGGCACAGGCGAATCCTACGTAGAGAGGGAGTATTGGGCAGACTGTGAGGTGAAATGAAACCAGCTGGACAATATGCAGTGATCTAATCTGGACGGAAAGGCTTGCAGGAAATTCACACGGACAATGGAACGCAGCAATTCCAAGCTAACAGAGCTGTATTCCTATACAGATTCGAGTAAATTAAAAAGGAAAATTTGTAACGCAATAATTTCGGGCTGAAGAGCTGTATGACTTTCTACATTGGACTAAGTGACAAAGGCGACCAACATAGGCCTGGAGGGCACCGAGAGCCCAAACCTCCTCCAAGAACGTTACAATTTCTCCATCATGGCCTGAATGATCAATTCAGACAGGATTTTCTGCTGCTAGGCCCATGCTACGAAGTTTAGTTTTTGTTGGTGGTCTCATCAATAGTCTGACGTCATCAATAGCTTGACGTCATCAACTTCTTGATTTGCGATAACATTTCTCTTTTTGGTCGCGATTCCAAAACGAGATAATAGATAACCTCGAAAATTGAATGGATTGTACCTTGAGTGAAATCCTGACTTTCTTCTAAATTTCTTCAGGATCCGTTTGAACTTTTGGGATTATTTTGCTGAATAACGAACCGAGAGCAACCCCCCTTGGCGGAGGTGAAAATGAAGAGACGAAAGCGAACATTGAATGCCGGACTCCTCGATACGCATTATGTCGAGCAATGGAATTGGCTCTCAGGGGCGGACGAGGGGGGGGGGGGTTCCGGGGTTTCCGGACCACCACCACCCCCACCCCACCCCAACAGAAAAATATAAAATTTAAAAATTAAAAAAATTAAGAAAATATATATATTATTTCCAGTAACAAAATCTGCTGCCTGAAACGGGTAATGATCACCATCAGAATGCGCTAGATTGAACCATTTTGCAGTCCCAAACACCCCCCCCCCCTCCCGCTTTAACGTTACGGTTGAGCTCCGTGCGGTCTGATAGGCCCCCCCCCTCCCCCCCGCTTTCACGTTTTGGTTGAGCTTCGTGCGCTTTAATAGGTTCCCCCCCTCCGTTGAGCACGTTGACCCCCCCCCCCCCATTCTGTAAACCCGAGTCAGTAGTATTGACTCTGGCACAGTTCGCAATGAATGCGTAATAGGCTTGACCCTTGGCATTACAGCCTTGCGCCAAAAATATTTCGTTCTGATACTATTTTTCTCTCCACTTTTTACAGAAAGCATTCAGATGTAAAAACTTGGTTCCATTTCAACACAAACATTTTATTGTATCGAATAAATGCTTGTTTGTTGTCTCAACAAGAGTAAGTTAAGAGTTTTGTGCGAAATAGTCTTAGAACTACTTTAACGGCGTATGTCAGGGAGCACATCGGCTATCCCACAAGCCTCTCGTGTGACCTCCGCTTGCATAAATTGGCCAAAAACCTTCCATCACGTGATGTGAACTGTGCTAGAGATACTTTTGCCGGTAGGCGAAATCTCTAGTTTACTAGAATGCCCCCCCCCCCCCCCCCCCGCTC